>VZRL01003869.1:198291-246199 GCA_013397895.1 Origma solitaria | reverse complement strand
GTGCGCTGCGCTCTGGCCGCTGCGCCGAGCCGGCCACAGCGCCCCCCCGCGGCCCGGCGGACTCTGGCACCGCCCGCACGGGCCTGGTCGCGCAGTGCGCGGCGCGGGTCCGCTCTCCGCTGCTCGCTCTCCGCTGCTCGCCGCGCTCCCTGCGCCCTGCTCCCGGCCCAGCCCGGCCTCGGTGCGGCACCGGCCCCGCGTGGGCCCTGCCAGGTGTTCGTGTGCTGGAACTCACGGAAAAGGAGGAGGAGGAGCGGGCAGTGCGCACCCGGCCAGCCCCGGGACCCCGCACAGCGCTCGGGGGGAGCGGTGTTAGTGATAACTCCTTCCAATTCCTGCACGGAACTTAGAAGAAAGATGGGGCAAGACTATTTACAGGAGCACGTAGTGACAGGACAATTTCGAATTGAAATAGAGTATGTTTAGATGAGACATGATGAAGAAATTCTTGACTGTGAGGCTGGGGAGGCACTGGCGCAGGTTTGCCAGAGAAGCTGTGGATGCCCCGTCCCCTGAGGTGCTCAAGGCCAGGCTGCATGAGGCTCCGAGCAGCCTGGTCTAGTGGGAGGTGTCCCTGCCCACGGCAGGGGGACTGGAACAAGATGATTTTCAAGCTCCTCTCCAACCTAGACTATTCTATGATTCTCTAAGTCAGAGGGTATGAAGGTGAGGAAGGCTGACAGCAAGAGCTGTGGTGTATCGACCCCCCTGTCTGTCTTAGCAGAGTTTGCAGAGGCTTACAAATTATCCAGTTTACTTGTAAATTAATTTTAAAATGTTTTTAGATAGGCAAGCCTTGTGTGAACAAAGGGCCACAGCAATGCACACCTCTGATCGCCGGTGTGAATTGCACTGAGGAAATCACACTACCCTCGCCCCATGGCCATTACCAAACCTCTCTTCATGTCCTCTGATGCCTTTCTTTTGGTACACTCAACAAGACCTCCTCACAAATCCTCCATCACAATTACTGCAATTTTTTGTAGACTATGGAGCCTTTGAAAATCTTCCATCTTGTCCAGGTTGCAAGGTTAAAAAGAATCACAGCCATAAGTGTCCAAGTTGAAGGAGCTGCTAAAACATGGCCCTGTTGTTTATGGAGTGTTTCTGCAGATAATCTTATGTTTCAAATGTTTACAAAGTACATTAATTATCCAACATGCCCATATTTTCAGTGTCCAGAGAAATGCAGGCATTGCAATAGTTATTCAGCAGCCTCCCTTTAAGTGGTACTTTAGAGCTGACTGAATTCACACAGGGTATTCAAATACACTATATCCTTGCACTGTGGTCGTGTAGTATCTTCTGTCAGGTCCACAAGCACTGGCTGAACATGAGTGCTTTTCCTTTGGCTCCAAGTTTACTTTCCTCAACGTGCTGCAATGTCAGGACACTGAAAGTGACACGCACTTGCTTTTTACCAACCCCTTCTGGTTGGCAAAGCACACTCAGTGTGCTGTGAAGCTAGTTCAGAGTCAGTGATGAACAAGCAATGACTTCTGTAACTGGTCACAACAGATGATTACACAAAACAGCCCTTTAAGATGTTTGAAAGTTTATTCATAGTAGAAATTTCAATTTCTTTTGAAGACTACAAAACCTGCCATTAGACAGGAAAACAAGCAATGATAACTTTCCAAAACTGTTCATAGTTACATCTGGAACAGTTTTAATTACACATTAATAGCATGATTGGAACATTTCTTAGATCAGACTCTGAATAAAACAATCATTTAAAGTATTCAGTACAATTAATTATTTTTTTAAACTAGCATTTCAGTTCTATAACAGCAGTGCCAAGCATCTAACAGATGCTATTGTAATGGTCTAGAACAAGGTACAATACCACTGATTTCCTGGAACAGTACCCTAGACTCACTTACATGCCATGCTGAGAAAACTAGTATAAAGTATGATTGTATAGAATAGTAGAAAAATATTTTATCTGTGATTTTGTAATTTTTTAAAAACTGTTTAAGTAGACTCCCCCCCCCCCAACTAGGTTGCAAAATAATTACATCCCTCATAAGTACACCTTCCCTTTGATTAGGTCAAGAGTATCAAGATAAAGCTAATCATTTACATCATTTTCATAAGTGAAAATTCATCTATTAACCATTGCTGCTTACTAAGGGTCAGCACACTTTGAATCCCTTCCTTCCAATAATAGAAAAGCACAGCTTTAGTTGGTACACCACATTTACAAAAGCAAAACACACACAGAAAAAAAATCCAGACATGTAAATCTATCTTCTTACGGCCTTGTCTCTTTAGAAAAAAGTTTTAAATATTTTCTTGAAAAATTCCTTGTAAGTTTCATTCAATGTTATAGTGATTATGAATACAGAACTTTGCCCTTACCGGATATTTAATGAGTATTGCAACTACACTCTTCCCTCCATTCCCTCATGCTCTCAAGCACAGTAAATGGTAATTTCACACTTAAAAAAATAAAAACAAACCACGGTCAACATATAGAAAATTCACCTGTATCTGCATTCTCCTTTTTTTCTCCTGTGTGACTCTCTGAGTCCCTTGCTATGCTCAGCAGACCAAGCAGCAGTCCAGCAATGAATGAACACAGTGTGTCACATACTCACATTCTAACAGAAAGGTGCTGGGACTCAAAGAAACATTATGTGGATTTCTTTACAGGTTATAACAATTGCAGCTATAAAAACATAAAAATAAATGTGAAAATTGTGAACATGGATCCAAACCAGGAAGTAAAGTACATAAAACCATGCCTAGCCTGTAAAATACACCTCCCTGCACAGGCAGGCCCTTTATACCTTGGTTTAGAAAGTAACTTAAAAATATAGTGGATCTAGACTTCAACACATTCAGCTTAGGGTGTGCTAAACTGCCCTGTTTTGCTACAATTTAAAATGTTCATGCTCTGCTGATATATATACGACTTAATAGCAACATCTGTAAAGTCTAGACTAAATAACAGCTCACTGGAGAATGTAGGTATGTCAAATGTAGGAGTTAACTTTGCTTCACTTTTTGGCTAATGATCAGTGAGCTTGAGGACCACAAAATATGGCTACAATAAAACTACTGAAAGTACTTTTATATTATTTTAATGTAGATATTGCCAATAGTGAGGCAGCTTAACACTTCCTCTTTTTGGTCTGTTCTTTGCCAGGTACCTATATACACACAGGGAACAGAGTAGAAACTCCTTCCTGAAGTGAAATGTTATTACTGACACACTGGCAAGTACTGCCATCCTTTTATTTCAACAGTATTTAAATAATTTTGTTGACTAGATATGACAATTTAAAGCCACCAGAAGGTAGAGTTTCTAGATTTTGAGAAGCCTGACTTAAAATTGCTCACAGAACTGAAAAAGACCTTTTTTTTGAGAGGTAAAGTTTTACTAAATTCCTCTGGAACTCCTGACACTGTCAAAATTTAAGATGGCCTTTTTCTGCCTCTACTTAAAGATGTTTCTTGAAGAAAGGGTAGATGCATCTGTACAGCTAAAGGGAACTTCAATGCTAGAGCACCAAGTAAAGGAAAAATATTAATTGCTTGGGAAGAGCTGTGCATTCAAATTTCTGAGAGCTATGCTAATTTAAGAATCCTTGTTTATAAAACCAATTTCTTCACAATTATATCATGGATTAAATATTTAGCAGATTTTTAAGGGCAATAAAAGTGGGATCCTTTGCAAGACTAGCAAAGGAAGTTTCCCCTAGGAACTCAGAAATTCTGGCAGAAGAAGTACTCCCATTCATTCAGAGCAAATCTGTGGTGTCATAAAGATGATTCTTCCTTTCAACAAACCTCTGATGACTTCAGGGAAATAAAGCCAATTAATCACCCTAAAAGAAATTTAATACCACTACACCAAGAAAATACCTTCTCGTGCAAAACTCAGAATTGCATTTTAGTTTTAAAACTGTATTATTCACCAACAGCTGTTTATCCAGATCCATACTTTATTAAAGCTGGAATTCCCAATAGTCATTTTCATATCTGGAAGGATGTTACATAGCCTGTAATTTTGGTGGAATGGAACACTCACTGTATTCAACACATTCCATTGCCCTTTCTCATCTGGGCAATTTCATCTTTTCAAGACCAGCCATCAAGATGGGCCTTTAATTACTTTAGACACCAAGAGGCCAAGAGTATTAAAAGTTTTTATCAATATTTAAAGTGAGTCTTCCACCCTCATTACCAATTCACTTCCACCTCTGGAAAAGTGAGAATGTTCCCTCTGAATGGCTTCATCTTACCTGACTGGGACAACACTATTTTCATGGTAAATTAGAATGACCCTTTTCTAATATGACAGATCTTTATGACTCGCTCCTCATTTTACTTTTGAAGTCAATTAAAATTATCAGAAAATAACTGACAGAACATTAAATCCATCAGTGTTGCAACTGCAATGAATGCAGTTTAAACCTACTTTTTGCAGGCTTCTACTTATTAGCGACCAATATGTTTTGCTTTATCTTCAAATATTGCCTTTCTTCTATAATGCCAAGATTCATTCACTGAACAAATCCTTTGCAGCTTAAACAAAAGTCATAGAATACAGATAAAACATTAACAATGGATTATAAGAATAAACCATACAGAAATGTCCTCTATCAGAAAGTATTTAGCAATAATTCCTGAGTCCAGAGATTAGATGGGAGACACTAAAAGGGAGGGGAGGGGTAACAAAGACAGTGAGATATGGAGCAAGTTATCTTTTCTCTGGGTTACATTACCTATAGTATATATAGTATGGTGAGAGATTCACTGTTTAAATTTTGAGTACTATAAACAGTATCCTGATTTCCACATGTGGCATCAAAAACACAGAAATGTAGAAAAGACACAGGCAAGGAAAACTACTTATCCATAGTATTACATTCAATAGCTGTTTAACAGTCAGGCTTCTTTTAGAGCTGTCCAACAATACTGATTAATCCAGGTGAACTGTTTAATCAGACTTAATTGTCATAATGATTAATAATATCTAAGTAAAACAAGGCATGTATACATTAAAGAAAACAGCATGGAAATGTACTGCTTGTGAACTGTTTACAAAAACATACAAAATGTTGGATGGCACAAAGTATAATATAGTGCTAATATAAACAGATTGTTTAAGCTAAGTGCTTAACACAAACAGTCCATCTCGACCTGTAACAAAGAATATTTTAGGGGACAAAAAAATATTCCTTATAAAAATAATGCTATGTGGTGCAGAGTGCTTTATTCAGTGTATTTTTGACAGAGGTGGCATTTGTAATTCTTCTGGTTTATTCAGTCGCGAACATGATCATTTTCATTGTTTCCTCTTGTCACTCCATTTGCAGCTCCAATAAGATCAGTAACTTGCCATCAACAGTTTAAAGCGAGAGTAGATGAAAGCAGTAGCAGCAGCAGGAGCAGCAGCATTATAGGTACCAGCTGGGACAGAGTGTGCTTGCAGGTATCTGTCAGATATGTGCTACCTGTCGCCATGATTTGTGCTATCATCTTATGCCATGGTACCAAGTGTCTGGTTGAGGTCATTTCACAGGGCTGTTGAGGTAATTTTTTTTATACCTCTCCTCTGAGCAAGAGTGGAACGGCCAACTGGTTCCAAAACTGGTGACTGATTACGATTCAAAGCAGAGTAAGTTGCTGCCATTGCACCCTGCGGGGTAGAGAGGAAAAGAACAGTAAGAGTATGTTGTGACTGATGCACACATTACAGCAGTGCTAAATGCCAGAGACTCTGAATAAGTTTTAACTTTCAGTCTATTTTCATCTACGGAACAGAAACATACTACTGCATTACTCAAGTCTTAGCAGTGTTAGGAGAGTGGTTTTTTGGGTAATAAATAGTTTTACATTGCTTAAAGAGTCAAACCCAGAAGCTATAAGCTAGGTTGCCAAATTAAGTTCTCTCACTATGTTGTGTGAGAGAGTGGGGGAATGAAATCCCATTGGTAGACTGTCTCTGCTTATCACTTATATAACCATTTCAGTTTCCAGCAAAATATTTAAAAATCACCCACATTGTTCAGCACATGAAATTTATTTAAAAAGAATTTAGAAAGTTGTGAGCTGTGGGATCAGAACTCCCCCACTTTCCACTTGTGTTTTTGGATGCTAGAAATTTCTAATAGCTGACTCAGAGAGTGTGTTCATTATATTCTTCAGATCCCTTTTATGTTGCACAAGAGATTCTTGAAAGTAGGACTGAAAACAAGGTTGAATATAGAGAAGTAGAATTCAATTATTTTTGATTTTCCTCTGCTTGTTCAAAGTGAAAAAGTTTCAGGGTTAAAACCAGATCTTGTTTCAGAGTGCAGAAGTATGATACCATAGTAATTAACACTGCCCTTTTGACTTCTCTTCAGCTTTTACTGTGATCCCAAAGTATTCTGTTTTCCTTCAGTTACTGACAATTACACTCCTCTGAAACTGTAAAGTTAGCAAACGATTTTTCGGCTCCCCTATGGTCACCTGACATTTTTCACTATGGGAAGAACGACCTATGTTGGTTTCTGAAAGCAGTTAAGCCTTCCAGTGTAAGTAAGTCCAATAGATTTCAAACATAAGAAAATGAAAGTCTTTTTCAAATGTATTAGATTTATTCCATGTAAGTGGTTTCTCATTAAATCCTGCTACATATTACAAGTTAGTTTTATGGCTCAGTGCAACATCCAGTCATAACAACTTTTACACAATATTTAGAGGAGACACATGCTACCCCCTTAACTTTAAAAACAAAACCCCCTTTTGTTTACACTAATTTTGGCTAAACAGCAAGCTGAACAAATGTCTGCTTACCTTCACTAAATGGGGAGCATCCTGCCTGTTCAGCTGGTATTGAGGCAACTGGTCACAGTGAACTATCCAGGGGTGACTAAGGACTTGGGCTGCAGTCAGTCTTTGATGAGGGTCAACATGAAGCATTTTTGAAACAAGGTCCTATCAACAAACGGTCAATGGATATAACAGTAAAACTTCAGCTTTAAGACATATTAACAATTCAAAACTATGAAAGAAGATTCTAGAGATATAAAAATATGTTCATGATGTGAGTTTAAAACAAATAATAAACCACCCAGCAATGCTAACAATGTATCTTTTAATTATTTGACTTAATAGACATTTGGTAATACAAAAGAAAGGTATCCAATTCAACAAGAAAAATTTAAGCATTTTAAGCATCCATATAGAAGAGCCATAAAGGATATTGCACACTGAAGTTAGGAGTCTATTTGCTGTCAAAAACAGGCTTCTCAAAAATGTCGTACAAAAAGCTTATTTTGCACAAATGCAGTAAAAAAGAAGTATAATATTTAATTGGTTTTTGTTATCATAACTTAGACTATCTGTATGATTTTGGAATGTCATGCTTCCACATGAAGTCTTATTAAAGCACTTCTCACCATGGATAATTGTGTGTGTGAGTACCAATAAAACACACTGTATTTCTGAGGACAGCTGTTAGCTACTATAGTGTAAGGCATGCTTGTTTTTCTTCCTACATCCAAGTGACTGCTGCAACATGAAACGATCAAAACCAGGAAACAAAACTCTGGGCACATCAGTATTTTAAAATAACAATGGGTGGAACTTATCCTATCATATATGATATAACATACATTATAATCAACATGTAACATTGCAATCATTCCTGATTCCCCAAGGGACAAAGCAAATATATTTACCTTAGCTGTGTCTGAAACACTGTTCCAATAACCACCGCTGAGAGAGAACTTTCCACTTCCTATTCGGGCCAAAATCTCCTCTGGGGTGTCATCAGGACCATTTGCAAAAGGAGTGTAGCTGTTTAAACAAACAAATTCAATGTTGGCAACTTCCATAACCTGGGCCTCAATAAGTATTATAAACCTGATTGTAAGATTCAGCAAGTTCAACATAATTATAGGCAACAGATAGTCAAACAGTTGTAAAAGGAATTTATTCTTAACATGCAAATACATGGCAGTGAGTACAGATCTGCTCTTACTGCACGTATTCCCTCTGTATCTGGTCTGAAAAGAAGATTTTTCCTATAGCAGTTTAAATACTGGTGGTTCCTGAATTACAGAAAGTATAACTTAAGCTTTCATGTTCTAATGAAGTACAAAACCAATCTGTTGTAAATCTAAATGTGAAGACTTTATGTTGAGTCTGAAAAAGAATAAATGCTGGTCTAATATCAGAGGAAGACAGGTGCATCAGTTTTCCTTGCTTCACTGTATGTACTCTTGCTGCTACCAGACTGTCCCCAAACAAAAAAAGAAATATACTTAAGAACAAATGTTTGTAATTTATTTTAAAATATGAAAATCTCTTTGATGATGTTAACTCTTAACCAAAGTGGCAACCTGAATAACCCAGCATAAAAAAATACTCTGTTTAGCAGATGCAATAGCAACTATCTTTTGAACTTGTGGTACTATAGTTGAATTTATTATTTATAACCTTTTATGCAATTAATTTCTGTTGCCTTTCTATTGCATTTATTACATCCTAACTGCATCACTTCAAGCATTTAGTGGCTGAATTTTTCGCATCAGTCTCTGCAAACTTGGATTCTACTAAAGGCAAAGCATATTCTCAACCCCAAAGTTGAGATAAATCAGTGCTTTGATAGAAACAGCTGCAACAGTGGGCCTACATTTATTAATAGTTTTGTTTGTATTGGTTTGCTATTCTACAGTGAAGCAAACTATAATTACCCTTACCCAGTGAGCATGGTATAAAGTAGAACACCAAGGCTCCATATGTCACATGCAGCATCATAACCTTGCCTCTTTAAAACCTGAGGGAGACAAATAATTTTTCTGAAAAAAATGCTTCGAAGTTCTTCAATTATGCTATAAAAATAGTAGGATTTCAAATTTTTACATTTTACAAAGTGATTCTACTTGTTACACAAGAACAGAAAAAAGCTAGCTAGCAAAAAAATTCCACTAAAATAAACCATGGCATATAAACTGTCCTGGGTTTTACCTCTGGTGCAACAAAATTTGCTGTGTAACACGGAGTCATCAGAAGACCATTTTCCGCTCGCAGTTGTTTTGCAAAGCCAAAGTCACAAATTCGAATTGATTCTGGATTACCAGATTCATCAACATAAAGAATATTGCTAGGCTTCAGGTCTCTGTGAACAACCTAAAAAAATAAACCAAACCACTAAATACAATAAGCTAAACACATGAAAAGCTTTTTATTATAATTAACAATTCTGCTACTTAATTTTAAGTCTGCCATCAGCACAAGCAGTTTCCAGAGTTCCAGCTTCTACCATCAGCTGCAGTGTTCTGATGCTCCGTGGTGTCTGGAGTACTACAATTCTAACTTGGAAAATCTAACTATAAAGCTCCATCCAGACCTCCCACACCCCCCTAATTTATTTGTACAGACAGTTCAGACACTTTGCTCTAATGGTTGAATCACATATTTCCTTTTTAACACACATAACTATCAGGCTCTTTAAATCAGAACCTCTGGCCACCAATACCTTTCAGAATCACTCTTAGCTGCTGACGTACCACCTTGCCATGTAACCACAGACTAGTTACTGCTGGAGTAACTCTGTATTCCATTTTCTTCATTCAGACCATTTGAATTAATCTCAGAAAAACACTTCGAGCCTGATTAAGAAGGAATTTTAATAATTAAAAAAACCCAATGAAATATCAAAGAGGTATTCTTCATATATTAAAAAAATGCCTGTACTGGTTCCTAAGAGGCTGCTGTTGCAGTGGCTTGAGATGTAAAATGCTTGACAAAACTGGAGAAGCTGCCAAAGTTCTGGCAGAATGAATGTGATCTTATTTGAAGCTATGTTATAACAAGCCTCAACAAAACCTGGAATGCACAAGGACAGTCTTTGAAATTAGATGACCTGCTATATTTTCTTCACAGGACAAGTTAGCCTACAGCCTCCAGAGTTTTTGCTCTCTGTAAAGAAGAGGGTATGTACCACCATAAGACAGCAGGGCGGATCTAAATGTCCTCCTTTAAATATTTAAATAGAACATGAGGGCCTTTATCTTTCTTGTTGTCCTATGTGTTTTACTAGTATGAAACACAGCTTTTCATGGTCAAATTGGAACAGAAGAGATTGTGGAATATTTCAGAAAGGTAATCACATTAGAACAAGAAGGTATCCCCATACTTCTGCAAGTAAGTGATGTCCAGAAATCAGAAGCTCAACACACTCATCCAAACCTAGCAGGGTTTCAGGAAAGCAATATGAGACCAAGGAGTAAGAGTGCAGAGGGTTGTGCACATTACAAAGCCATTTAACACATTAAGTCTATCTAGTAGAGACTTTTACAGCATGCAAATCCTTTGCAATTCTCAGATTTAACAAATGAAGTGCTTAAAATTATGGAAATAAGCACCTTGTAAGCTGAAATATACAAATGATATTAAAGAATTTGACTTGGAACAGTAGGTGTTAAGGGGAACATCCTGGCTTTAGATGTCACTCTATGAGAGAACCAGTTCCTGATTGACCTTGTTTTTAACCTTTTTCCCTAATAATGAGTGAAAAAACATTTACTGCTGCAAGAGGCAAATAAAAAAACCCCACAGCTTTATTCTTGCTGATGTTTTGGGATTTTTTTGAAACAGATTCTAAAAAGGGTAGAAAGAAAGAAGTGGACAATGGAAATAGCACAGAGCTGGGGATTTGGCAGTTTCTAGAACCAGTCTTGCTTGAATTTTATGCTTTCTTTGGAAGGGGAAGCAATTCTTAAGTAGGAGGAAGAGTAAGTGTAACAACCTAGTTCAAATTAAAACTCTGCTTCCCAAGCAATCAAAATGTTTATGTCAAAGAATAAATGAAATACCTTCCCCACACATTAAGCTGTTTTCCCAAAGGTAAATTGTGAAAATATTTTAAAATATAATGCTTTTTAAAAATGTTGCCAGATTGTTTAGGTTATGTTGGTATTTTGTACAGAAATACCATTTTATTTTGGTGCAACAGAAGAGACCAAAATAACACGCAGGAACTTTCAGTTCTTTATTTCTTAGCATTGTGCTTTTGACTAGCAGTCTCAATTATCTACCAGCATTCACAAGTCTGCTGTTCCAAGATGACATGACACATTGTTTATGTTTTATAGTGTCTCTTGTGCCAATCCTTAATTGGCCCTATGCTGGCCCTAATACTTTTAGAATGGTTTGGGTGAGCATTAGAAGGCACTGCTTACCCTGAAGAGGAGGATTTCATTCCTTGCTTAGCTAGTTTTTCAGTTCAAAAATATCCTATAAATGTCCATGAGGAATGCATTCTGGGAAGGGTTGTGAAGACTGCACACAGATTCAGAGACTGTCAAACCAGATATTACCTAACACCATATCTAAATGAGCTCCTCCATTGTCCAAAGGAGTTACAACAGGAAAATCCACTGAAGACAGGAGGGACGCAGCCAGAAGAGAATTAGACTACTGAAGTGCTCACTGTTTACATATATGGCCAGCTTTCTTGTGGAGGTGTACTTAACACAGGACCTGAACATTTCCAAAAGCAAACGTTCCAAAGAGCATGTGGTCTAATACAAACTAAAATGCCAATATTTACAGAGATCTACAGTAAAGAAACAAAACCCCCTAAAATCCCTCACTTGATGCAAGGACACTGGGCCTTTTTTGGCCACATGTGGCAAGAATGAACCAAGTTATGATTTGTTATTCTACTATCTGTATTTCTATACAGAAGGTATCAAGGTTTGTTCGTCATTCTCATAGGAGATGCTGCCCGAGGACTCTAGTCCTGTGCACACAGACTCAAGTAAAAGCACACACGAGCAAGTGACTGAAGGGATGAATCACAGAATGAGATACCAGATAACTTTGATTGTAAGTTTTCTGAAATAACAGCTTCCGGACATAACAATGTGTACTGAATTGCTATTTGCTACTTAAAATAATTTGAGTACTTTATGTTCCAAAACATCTTTTTTTGGGTAAAAACATCAGGTATTAGCAGCTTGACTTTTTCCTTGCACCCTTACTTTCTGCTTTTTCTCTATCCCCCTTGTCTCATTTACTTAAAAATGCAACACAACTTGTCTTTCTTGCCATGCAATTAACACACTGTCCTTCTCTATATTTGAACTACTTCCTTTGTCTCCAAATTAATTTCCCAAAGTGTTAATTTTCTGTCTCCTACAAGTCTACTACAACTTCCTGACCCTGTGGCACAGGAATTGCAAGTCATAAACCATGTTCTTCAAAACCAAGATGTCAAAGGAATTACAAGTATGACACGTGGAAAATAAATGTTCAGGATCTATCACAGGATGAAATTGGAATTACATTAGGTCCCATGGCTACGCAACAACACTGATCCTAGCACTTCTTCCTGGGCTTTCTTCCCCTTATATCCTCTCTGTTAGTCATTACTTGCATATTCCACAGAACTGCTGACAGACTGCATGAAGAACAACAGAAACAGTTGCATCATCTCAGTTATCTGAACACATACAGAGCTGATAAGGAGAGTTTTGATTTCAACACAAATTCCCCTTGCAATGTAACTGCTTACCAAAAGCTACTTAATTACCACACAGAAGAATGCATCAAGATACAAGTTCATGCTTCTGACAGAGAATAATACCAATAGCTATAAACATTTTGTCTGAGATGAAAACTTACCCCTTGTGTGTGGAGATATTCAACTGTTTTTGTTATTGTGAACAGAACAGCACTAGCTTCTCGTTCTGAGAAAAATTTTTGCCTAAGAATTTTATCCAGCAGTTCTCCTCCTTTCATAAGTTCTGTTACTACATAAACGTATTTTCCATCATCATACACCTGCAAAAAGTACATAAACATTTAAATTTCAAAATATTTATTCTGGGCTGTCATCCTGCGAAATGGAGTGATAGTGTAGGTGTGTCCACGAGCTGTTTTCTTCAATTGTTTTCCCTGTATGTCACAATCCACACACTATCCAAATATTGTTCACCTTCAGAAATGAACATAAAACCTTTACAAAAAGGCACTACAGTACTGAAGTAACATAGAAATGTTGGCATGTAAGAGTTTAAAAACAAAAAAGGATAAATAACATGTAGTTTCCCCCACATAGTTTCATTAAGACAAAGTAAACTAGACATATGAGAAATTAGGTAGTAAAAAATGAAAACTAGTCTAATTAAGGCAAAACCAGAGATAATTCTAGCACCAATTACTGCACCAAATTACGAATATGAACTGAGATAATTCCAACTGAACAGTCAGAAAAAAAAAATCAAAAAAAATATCTGAGTTTACCTCCAATAGCCTTTGTGAACAGTGAAGTGAATGCATAAAAAGTTGCTATGATAAAAACCTACAACTTATACAGTACTCTGCACATAGAGCCTATACCAAAGTCTAAATGTATTAAAAGATGCATATTTTTTATCCCTTACTTCTAGTTATGGAAAAGGGCTTAAACTTTCATGGCTTTTATCATCCAGGGAAGCAGTTGAGAATTCTTTACATCCTCACTAGGGGGCACTACAGACTGACACCAAACCGCGTTTTAAGGCACATACTCATCAGCATTTCATTTCAGTTGCACTTTTGCAGCATCATGGAATGGATTGGGTTGGAAGAGCCCTTAAAGATCATGTCATTCCAACCCCACTGCCACAGGCAGGGGCACATTTCACTAGACCAGGTTGGTCAAAGCCCCATCCAACATGGCCTGGGAGCTCCAACTTAATCCAGAAACAATCCCTGCTTTAGCGAAACCTTTTACAGACTGTTCCCTTTTATAATTTTATCATCACGTTCATGGTGATGTTGCAATTGTTTTATTCAGTAAAACGTGTGAAATAAAAAATAACTTGCATTTAAGTAGAAAGAATTATCCAAGTTGTAAAATAAATTTAGGAATTGGTATCAGCTAAGTATCAGAAGATAATTAAAAAAAGGTTTTCATCCCAATTTCCTAGTCTTAAACTACCTGGGGAAAACATGCTAATAAAGTTCTAAGCTTCAAAATTTTTGTGCTCCTAACTATACCAAAAGGATTTATTTTGTCACCAAATAAAAAAGAATGTGAAATAATTCGGTGGGCTTTAAAAGCTTATGATCTCAGGGAGATGAAGATGTGATGCATTTCTGTGTTCTCATTTAACAGGAGTTTTTCCCCCATGAAATATAAATGACTGATGATCTGAATGTGTTTGTATTAAGACTTTAAATATTACACAGTATTCAAAAGCAGAATTATCTAATTCTAGAAACTAAACTGGATTTTTTTTTGATAGGCATGCTTCCTCTAATCCTGGTATAACATGAGGAGATAATCTTATTTCATTTGACATGACAGAGCATACAGATCTCAGGAATGCAGAATTCAAGCAAAATTTCCATTTGGTTACTATTTTATCTGCTGGTCCTGTCTGCCTGCCAAAAAGCCCCAGAGATAACTCACCCCAAGCAAACCATTCCTCTTGCACCAATTCGTCTAATGGTATTATCAACTTAATTTGTTTTTGAATAAATAGCAATGAAGTTTTCTTCACAGTTAGGTGCACAGTGTCATGCTAAGATCACAAATGTGACACTACTTTTTAAAATTAACTCTCGGCACAAGCCACAGGTCAGTCAGTATGTCCTCTCTATCAGGAAAAGTGGAAGAAACTATAGTGAGAAACAGATGTAGGCACATGAACATAATATAATGCAATGGAGAAAGAAATCAAGGTTTTTGCTAAGTGAAATAAGATTTCACAGATATATTATGAGGTTTTTTAAAAGCATAAATAAGCACTTGGACAGGGAGACTGGATATCTTGTATTCAGGTTTTTAAAATGTTTCTGAAAAGATTCTTCAGGCAATGCTTTAAATAACTCAAACCAGGACAAAAGTTCTGTTACAGAACAGTAACTATTACATAAAAAGGGTAAAATACTTATAATGGTCTGGCACAGGAAGTTTCTAGGTAATGTTTTGTTGGAAGCTGTGTGCTTCCTCCGTTCTTACACTGTTTCCTAGGCATCCACTAAGGGCCTCTGTCAGAGGCAGGATATTGGATAAGAAGGACATCTGATTTAGCACAATATAGCTCCTTCTTTTGTTTATATACTGTGTAACTGAAAAAGACCACTGATAACAATCAGAAGGAAAACCCCCAAAGGACCGTGCACTGCAGGAAGAATTTGGTCTCTTGAATATCCATTGTTTCAATCCAAACACCTTCAGAATTAAGTTACATAAAAAGGCTGAAAAAGAATGAAAATTTCCATCTTAAGTAAAATTCAAATATTACTGCATTTCTTGAAATATAAGAAAAGAAAGAAATTATTTCTTGCAGAATAATAATTTCCAAAGCCGGCAGTTAAATGCTGAAATGTTTTATTTTGGCACTTCAGATTAGAAACATTTAAGTTTTGATGTGGAACTGAATGAAATTTGAGCAAATAAATGATGTGTTTTATTTTTATAGTCATACATGATGCTCTTGAGTGTGAGACCTGAAGGCAAAATACTCCTCTGAAAGCTCTAATAGCACAGCTTGTATGTGGGATATGGAAGCAATCTGCCCCATGGGTCTGTATTAGGATAAGGAAAACTTAATGCTAAATTCTTACAGATATCATACGAGTCTCTATTACATATGAATCCTATATATCTTTTCTAACACTGGACATCCTTCCATAATTTCTGCTTGGGGAACTGATCTGCAGCAGAAATGATTGAGAATTACAGCCTTTCTCCCTCTGTGGGCTTAAGGCTTTTTTTTTTCTTTTTTGTTTTTTTGGTAGTCTCCTATTTGTGTATTGTTGTTGCTGTGCAGGAAAGATGCTTCCTGCTGGAAGATGACTGATGATGATAAAAGACTAATTACAAAGTGAAATAATTCAGCATATATTGCAGCTGTTAAAGGCTGCCTGGATTTCTGTTCTCAATGTAAAATATTCATAATGCTCAAGTTCAGGTAAGCACTCACATTCTGATGTTGGTCTTCGCACGCAAATAACATCAGCTCTGTTATGAATTAAGGTAACACATGAGCTCAGCATGCAGCACTAAAAGCACCCTGAATGCTGCTGCAGGTTCTGCTCAGCACAGCTCCTTTCAGGGAGCTTCACTGTCCAACCACTTGAAGCACAAAAAAAGTGGGACTGTAATTGCGGTATCTTGCTTGCAATAAGATAAGCTCCATGGGGGGGCTCCCCTGAATATCTGCTTTATTTTCTCTGTCCAAGAAAGGATGAAACAGTATGATATCAATACAGTGAAGACAGATTATAGCAGACCAGCTTCATGCAGAGTTCTCTAGTGCTCATCTCCACAGTATTTATGAGCTGTTGTTTTAATGACTTCAAAATGTCTGACAGTCTCCTTTCAGCTGAGCTCAGCTTCCTGGAAATGGTTTGCTGTTTTGCCTGAGGTTTGGTTTGGGGGATCAGAATATTTCCCTGCAGTCTAAGAAAGTCATTAAGCATATGCCTTTTTAATTTTTAATCCTCTTTAATGAATAACCAAGGAAGGCCAATTTTCTTTTTCAGTTAGATCATCAGAATATACTGTTCACTATGAAAACGCTCAATCTCCCAATTTATGTTATTCCTTGCTTTTTATGGACGAAGTGTTTCCATGGTCAGACCAAATAATGAAAATAAACCAAACCCCTAGATAGTGTTCCATACAAAGACCAGATAAAGATACTGGGTAAAAAAGAGTGACAAGCATGGATATGGAAAGATTTTGTCTACTATTGAGTAATATTTTCTACTGTCCATGAAAATTACTTTGGGCACTGCGCTAACAGTGAGTCCTTTGTTATATACTAATGTACATTAAAATTGCTTTTGATTAATGTAGGGAAAAGCAGATTCAAAGTCAACTACACAATCAAAAAACTTCCTTGTTTCTTTAAAAATACAGCCAATGTTAAATAAATCATTCTTGTGCTAGGATTTATGAAGGGTGAATTATTTGGCTCCTTAGAATAACATTGTACCAAACTATGAGCATCTTTAAAAGAAAACAATAAGACATCTCAGTAAAAAAATGGATACAAGTGAAAAAATTACATCGGACATTATTTTTAAATACTGAAAAACATGAACATAAATCTAAAAGATGCAGCTTGTCAGCTCTCAAATTAGAAAGTGATTCACAATTATAATACACTGAAGAATGTCTTTAAAACACTACTTACATCTTTTAGGGTAATAATGTTTGGATGCTGTCCATAGCGCAGCAGGATTTCAATCTCTTCTGTTGGATCTCTTTTACTCTTGTCAATAATCTGTAGGAGCAAGTACAAACATAGGCATAATTTTTTTGTGAATATTACATAGTGTAATGCTTTGGTATGCTTATTAGCATCAACAGTTAAGCAGTAGTTGTTGGTGCAAAAGGCATGGATTATAACCAAACCCAAATCTGTTAAATTGGAAAAAGAAGACAAAGCAAAAAATGTTTGGGAAAATGAAAAAATCTCTGTTGAAAACAGTGTTTGAGGATAAATGATCTGATCCTTTTGGCTGTGATAAATAATGCAAGGCTGTTTAGTAGATAAGACTTCAGCGATCCATTATTTAATAAAATAGGAAGTTCCTAATTTAACATGAGATACTGACTGGATGATGCTAATGAACTGATTTTCACAATGCTAATCTCAAATATTTGGTGCAGCACTTATTAGAAAAACTAGAAAAAGTAACAATTTCTGAGTTAATTCAAACAAACACACATTTATTATGAAAGCCCATTTGAATCTTGGCTCTAAAGTTCTCCCTGTGCAAACAAACAAAATATTGTTTTGCCCTACTTAAAAAGTATTTTTATTCTTCTCATTTGTTTCCTCTCCTGAACTGCAGATTTCCTATAATGTCTTTTCCATTGTTGTGTTACTCCTTCATCCTTATTGCCGTACTGCTACCAGTCCCCTGCTAACACATCAGACACTGATCATTGTATTCTTTTTTTCAAGATTCCTCAACGAAAAAAATGCCCGAACAGAGGCAATAGAAAAGTGAGTGAATCTTCACAATAAATGTTTTAGCTGAGGGAATTATCAGCTATGCCAGGAGTTTCTTGCAGTTTCAAGAAACTACTTCAAATTGAAAGGACAGAAGTCAAATCTGTTCCTAGCCAGAACCAGAATAAAAATAAGTATTTAACTACCAAATTGAAACTGGAAGGTTTCCAGCAGGCAGTCTACATGTTTAATTCATCTTTGCATTTTACATAATTAAGTAGTAAGCTGTTCAACAATCCAAAAAGAAAATTGCCTCATAATACAGGATTTCTTTTTCCACTTACAAAGTCTGCTAATCCGTACTCTTGCTTTCATAGTAACCATTTGGTCCCAGGTTATTACACAGAAAGGCAAAAAACCTTATCATTGCAGTTCTGGGAAATCTACTGATTTCAACTGAGAATTTAATGCCTTCAAAGAAGTGCTAGAAAACCCTATAAAATAACATAAAAACAACATTAAACCTTGCTGAAAACCAGGAAGCAAAGACAAAGAGTTGAAGCTTATTCTGGAAGTTATACCAGAGTGAAGACTGTTATGAACTCCTTACCCATATGAGAATTTATGAATTTACTTTTACAGTTGCAAATAAAATATTTTTATATTAAAAAAAATCTTAATCTCTACATTCTCTATGGCAAATAAAAGATGCCCAATGCTAAAATCTGAAAAGTGTGGTTTATAACAAAGTAATTACCTTTACAGCATATTCCATGTTTGAAGCTTTATGAATACATCTCTTGCAGATAGAGTAAGAGCCAACTCCAATATCTTCCTTTACTTCATATCCATCGGTAAACTGAATGCTGTTCCTGTGCAACTGCTACCAAAATAACATTATCAATTGATGAATATTCCTAATATGTAACTGATCTTTTTATTAAAATAATTTAAAAAGAATTCCTATTGATTTGCTTAAAATTTTAAAGTGATGACTCTACTAGGTCAAAGTGGTCTAAATCCCCAATATCTTCTGTTGAATATTATTATAAGATAAATTATATATTAGACATATTGTAAATAATGCACACTGTATTTTTGAAACTGACAATATTTTTCCGATTACTGCTTTATTAATGTAAAGACAGAAAACCCAAACCAAAGAAAAACAGGAGACTTCAAGATAAAATAGTGATACAACAATGGTAAAGGAGTATAACTGTTTCTATTATCTGAATAGACAGACGAATGCCAGCTGGAAAATTTAGACATACTGAATAGAATCACATTGACTGGAATTGCATGGAATGGCAGTCAAAAATCCTTTCACAGAAATAAAAAGCTGAAAGGACGACAAGTGTTCACTCTTGCAAGGGAAGGAAATGGTGTTCTAGTGTATGGAGTTTGTGCAAAGGATGCAAAGCATTTGCAGGAAACCATCTGGGTATCCTGCAGCACAGAAAAGAGGAAATAGGAGTGAGGAAGTGGTTGAGGGGCACAGAGGAAGGGCAGCAGAGAAACAGACCTTTACAAGAGAAGGAAACCATATACAAAGAGAAATAATTTAATCCACAAAACTGTGCGGCAAAGAAGCTGCACAGAGAAGCCTGCAGAAACTTCAAGTAAGATATCAGGATCAGAAATAATTCTGATGCATATATCAAATCAGAAAGCTTCTTGAGAATAAAAAAAACCTAAAGTTATATTTTAAATGATTTTATTACACATGAAACAGTAATGTGTAGAAAAGCATGCTGCGACTCTTCTAGACATGAGAACGCTAAAGAAATACAAGGACTATTCATATTCTGTATAAATTGCAGGTTTTAAAAAGTTTTCTCAGACATTTGCAAAATACCAGTGACAAATACACATAAACCAAATCATACAGCACACCTTTTTATTCCTACCTATATATTAAAAAGTTTTCAACACAATTTAGATCATGACTCAGTAATCAGAACTATTAAAAGCAGAGAGAGGAGGTAGAAATACAATTTTTGCAGAGGTCTTCTCTTTCAGATTTTTCTCCTGTACACACATCTGCTTTTTTCCCTGCTGCCTGTAAACTCTCCAGTGCTGAAGGATGCTTTTAGAATGAGCTCAGCCTCACGAGGAAGCAAGGTGAGCCTCTCCCCCATTCTAGCATAAAGACCACCTTTCTCGTCTCACAGAAAACTACACATTACCAAAGATTTGTTGTCCTAAGCAGTACTGACAGAAACAGAATTTATAAGAATAGCAAGTGCATTAGGCTATTAAAAGTGACAACCTCATGATTATTAAAACATTAGACTCCACTGGAGTCATTCAAATACAACAAGGAAGTCAAAGGTTGAGCGTGCACTGTTACACTGCCTTGTAGGATACACAAAAACCAGTCACAAAATAGCACAGATTAGTAAACGCACTTAAAGGGGCTTGGGAGGGACACAGTATGTCCTGGGTCACGGATTCCAAGATGCACAGCAGCCCAGAACATACAGATACAATCCACAATTGTATTCCATTTGTGCCTCCATTCCATTGTATGTCTCCTACTCACAGTGCAGGAATCAACTGACATTTTTGTGTATGGGGGAAAAAACAATAAATCAATATATCTATTATTCTGCTCCACCTTATAGTTACGGCTTGACATTAAAGAGTTTATTAATATAGTACACATATGTTTTTCATTTAAGGCTGAAGCCTGTTTGAGCTATAGCCGCTAAGTAATTAAACAGGTCCTGCACCTTCAGAGATTTTGTTTAGTTAAAATAATTTGATCTTTACTTTTCTTGTATAAAAGATGACAATGACTTCATCATGATACTTCATTCTGTGATGAGGCAACAAACCATCCACCAAGACACAGCACTGATTTTTTTTTTTAAGCAGATGTACTCACCTGGACAATTGAATGCACTCCAACTGTCTGCATTGCTTGGCTTTCATCATCTGATGCAATAGCTACAAAACTAAATCCCCGAAAAAGTTGATGGGCATTAGCACTGGGTGGGATGCCAGGTGAATCTGAAAAACACAAGCGGAGTCTCTCTTACAAGCGGAGTCTTTAACATGTAGATATGAGATTAAGTACTGAAATTTTGGTAGCACCTTAAATTTTTAAAGACAACAATTTCTATCAAATTTTGAATAGAAAAATTTGAAATTCAAATTCTATCTTTTCGATATGCAAAAGGCCTCATTCATATCTCTTTACCTTTTGGAGTTTTTGCTGTAAACTCAGGGTCAAAATAAAACGTATCTTCGGGTCTGCCAGTTGCAGGTTTAAAAGGAGGATGAATTTCTCTCCGGTACAATTTCTGAAGAGAAGGAAAACATCGTAAATGGAAAGGTTATATGAACCATAAAAGACTTAACCAAGAAATTTACTGGATTGATTTTGAATTAGATACTCACATTCCAATCTATTCTGGAAAAGAATGCATGCCTCTTAATTTCTTCTACTCCATCAGGACCTGCTCCTTTTATAATGAAAAAGAAGTCTGTCAATTATTTTCTTCTTGATCAAAGGAATGATTAGCAAAATTATATTTCTTATTTATTCTGCATTAATTTTAGATGTATGACTAGCAGAAATGATAATATTTTAGTCATCACTTGAAGAGCAAACTACATTCTTACTTTAAAGCCTATTTTACACAAGAAACAACATTTTAGTCAGTTTAATGATCACTGATGTTATGAATATCATAATCAAATTTAGAATATTCTGCCAAAAACTTTACCTAATCTGTTTGCTGGGTTTCTTTTGAAGAGCATTCGCAGGAGACTCTGCGCTTCAGGACTCAAGAATTGGGGCATTCCAAGTTTGGCCCTATAGAATAAAAATAATTAATAGTATACAAATATATCTAGATAAGAATTAACTCTGCATACCCCCTTGTCCTTTGTCATTCAATAAGTCCGTAATAAACAAAGTAGCATCACTCAGAAATTGCCTTCAGACATCAGACACAGAGCAAAAGTGCTGTCAGTCATGTAAACATGTTTGGTTTTAAAATTTTTTAAAAAAATAGTATATTTTCAGTAATGACTCGGGAACTTGAGGAAGAGGTAGAAAAACAGGTAGAGAAGAATAGCTACAGGATAGCAGTTTACAAACTTGTAAATTTTCATAATATATTTTCATCCACTTACTACCAGGTCCAGTTACCACCAAATGACACCAAATAAAGCATTCTGATAGTTATATAAAAGACAGTTTAGAAGGAGTAAGAAAACTACCACACTATGACAAACACCAAGAACACCCAGAAAACCTAAACCAGAATACAGAAATTGAATTAAAGTAGGACTGATCTTGCAGGATTAGCAGGTAAAAAAAAGAACAAACCAAAACAATCACCCCCTCTTCTCCTTTTTGCTCCCCTCCCCAGTCTATTTCAAATATTATTTTTCCAACTCGCCAATTTTGAATTTTTAGATTTAAGTTTGTGTACTTCTTTAATTTAATTTTGTTTTGTAATCCTTGCCATATTGTTTTTCTCTACATTTAACATTGAGTCTCCATTCTCTCACTGTTACTTTTTCTTGTAACTATGATAATGGTAATGAGGGATATAATTCCCTCCTTTCCATAACTAATTTAACCTGTAGCTTGTATTTTTCTGTAACAGTCTCTCTGTGTATTTTTCTGTAACAAACTCTCTGTGTTTCCGTCAGAGGACATGATTTGTCTTGTGTTCCAGGTATTTGTAAATATTCACTTCCGTGTCACTTGCGTAGGTGCATATGTGTTGTCACTGATTTACTATTCACTTTAAAACTATAATTTATTAAATTTCTCATTCCTTTCACTAAAAAAGCTGGGGGCAGGGAGGAGTAAAATCTGAAAAACTTTGGCTTCTTTGGGCTCTTCAATAACATACTACAGACAGATCAAGGCCACCAGTGGAGTGGAGGAATGGGCAGTGGGCCATCCAGTGCTTCCTGACTGGCATGCACCACTAGCAGCTGAATTCTCAGTCATGCACGTCATATTCTGTGAGTTCGTTGCATGCTCACTTGATGTCACTTCAGCTCCCAGTCAAGTGTCACAGAGCTACACTGAAAGCAGGAAGCAGGGAACACACTGACTGCAGAGGCACAACGCTATCATTGGCAATGTTTTTGAAGGACTGAGAACAGACACTTAATGACAGGACTGTGCTGGGGTGGGTGGGATTCTCTGTCTTGTTATAATCCAAAACACCTCCAAGACTAGGATGCAGCTCTGGAGGTTCAGCATGAGAGGTCAACGGCCTAGAAGAATCTAAAACCAGGCCAAAAACATCAGTACAATTAGTCTTATGGAGAAGTGACCCAATAAACAGAAAAATTAAGCAGAACAAATTCTAAAGGACTGGTGTGTGCTGCAGTCCACAGTGGAGTGATTGGGAGGCCCTTGTGCAAACCACAGTGATTTAAGACTCTCGTTGCTCCTTCTCCATCATGAAGGAGCACCTTCCACAAAACCCTGTACAGGCACACGACCGAGGAAAAGGAAAGGCAATTGCCAGGTCCTCAGAGTTCCTACATTATGCAACTACATGAGTGACAGCAATTTTTTTTCTGATATTCCTGATGGACAATGACAAAATTTTATATGAAGGCATACCTCTTCAGTAAAGGAGAAAAGATGTTTAAAAATTTAACTTTGTTGCTGCAACCTATGATATCTTCAAACTGCAGAGTTTCCAAGTTTTAGGTAAAACACACAAGAATAAACAAAAATTTGTCTTGGTAATGTTGTGAGAAATAAAGAACCCCAAAAAAAGTTCATTGTAAGAAGAATGCATTTTCTGTGGATTTTTAGGAACAGAAGGTAAGGAAAGCAATATATTTTAAATATACACTACGAAAACAGGCATTCATATGCACACCTGTCAATTTTAAAGTTTTATGAAAAATTTAAGGAAAAATATACTAGTATGCAGAAAATAAAAAGAAAACATAGGCCAGGAAAAAAAGTGTGAATTTATCAGAAAACACTTTAAAATATCTTCTGGTTTTCAGCTGCTTATATTCCCAAAAGCAAAACACTTCTGGGTATGATAATATTCATAAGCATACAAAATATTAAAAGAGGGTAAAATGTCTTTACATCATAGCACACTTTCTGTGCAGGTATTTCAAACTAATAACAATTACAGAGACTAGAAGGTGAAAAATAAAGAAGTTGGAAAGGGCATTAAGAGATACATGCTCATATGAAATCTTAAAGTAATTACAGAAACATAGAAACCTGTAATTGCTTAGGTTGGAAAAGACCTTTAAGATTATCAAGTCCAACCATTAAGCCAGCACCACCGAGTCTACCACTAAATCATATCCCAAAATGCCACATCTTTTCAAAAAACCTCCAGGGATGGTAACTCAGCCACCTCCCTGGGCAGCCTGTTCCCATGTTTTACAACCCTTTCAATGAAGAATTTTTCCCAATATCCAATCTAAACCAACCATAGCACAACTTGAGGTCATTTCCTCTCATCCCGTTGCTTCTTACTATGGACAAGAGACAGACCCTCAGCCTCTTTTGAGGTATTTGTAAGAGTGGTAAGGTCTCCCCTGAGCCTCCTCCAGGATAAACAAACCCAGACTCCTCAGAAGCTCCTCACAGGATGTGCTCCACACCTTTCACCGGCTCCACTGCGCTTCTCTGGGCACGCTCCAGCACCTCAATGTCCTCATAGTGAGAAGCCCAAAACTGGACCCAGCTATGGCATCACCAGTGCTGAGTATGGGGGCACAATCACTGCCCTGGTCTTGCTGGTCACACTATTGCTGACACAGGCCAGGTGCCATTGGCTTTCTCAGACATTCGGGCACAGCTGGCTCATGTTCAGCAGTTGCTGACCAACACTCCCTGGTGCTTTTCTGTCAGGCAGCTTTGTAGCCACTTTTCCCTAAGCCTGGAGTGCTCCCTGAGGTTGTTGTTACCCAAGTGTAGGACCTGGCACTTGGCCTCACTGAACCTCATCCTATTGGCCTCATCCCATTGATTCAGACTGTGCAGATCCCTCTGTAGAGCCTTCCTACCCTCCAGCAGATCCACATTCCCTCTTATCCAGGTTGGGGGCACCTACAAACTGACTGAGGGTACACTCAATCCCCTTGTCCAGGCTGATAAAAGATTTTAAGCAGGACTGGTCCCTGGGGAACACCACTTGTGACCAGCCACCGGCTGAATTTCACTCCATTCAGCACTGCTCTCTGGGCTATGAATGACTATGAACACCAATTACCTGAACAGATGCAAGGAT
The DNA here is from genome assembly GCA_013397895.1 of Origma solitaria. Classification (NCBI taxonomy): domain Eukaryota; kingdom Metazoa; phylum Chordata; class Aves; order Passeriformes; family Acanthizidae; genus Origma; species Origma solitaria. The sequence continues at coordinate 221,040 of VZRL01003869.1, read as the reverse complement.
ATTCTACATGGCAGCTGAATACAGAAGATATTTATAGCAACAGTGAAAAGACTGTTGAGGAACAGAGCGGAGTCACATGCAGGGAAAGAGAAGAAGAAAAAGATGTGACTCATGAAGCACAGATAGAAAAAAATGCATGGCTCCTGAAACAAGTGAGAGTGCAGCAGAACTATCTCAGACTAGCTTCTGGTAAATAGGACGTGGTCAGAAGTAGTTTATGCTTGCTGTAAATAGATAGAACTTTTTAGTTAAAGACAATGAATAATCACAACATGAAGATTTGATCTGGCATGGTGTTGAGGCAGCAGAAGAAACTAGCATCACTAAATATATTTGCAAATAAGATGAGGAAGAAAAACAAGGGCAAAGAATAACATAATATGTATGTATTACGAAAGCAAAAGCAAGGAAAATAATGACTGTGTTTCTAGTGGTTTTCATCTTCTATTTACTTAGAGTAAAGATGAAAGCGTTCCATACATTTATTTTTCAAAACAGGCTGTTGGTGCAAAAGAAATTCCAGCTTTGATATATGGGTAGACAGGTGGTTTACAGGACTGAGAACAATGATAAACAATGAAGCAGAAAACAAATGAGAAAACTAAGATAGTCTTATGAGTTTCCATGGGAAAAAATGGTATTAGTTAAAAATAGATGGAAACAGAGAAGTGAACCTATGCTATGAGGAAACAGACTTGTTTGCACAGTGTTTGGCTACAGTACCAAATATGGGGCAGTTACACCATAGGTTGTATTAGTTTAGAGAATACATGGGGAATTGGCAAGGAAAAAAGCAGACCTTCATTAGCAAAAACAAGAACATTAACTGCATGAAGGAAAGCAATTCCCACAAAAGAGCTAATGCAAAATCAATGCTGAAAATAGTGAAGGGGAAAATTGGAGCTTAGGCAAGTCATAGGAGAGTACAGAGGGGAGCAGTATTGAGGAGGCAAGTAGGGGGAGGAGCTGGTAAGATAAAAAAGGATAAGGAGTGAAAATACTTTCTCAAAAAAGCTCCAAAAACCTAAAACAAAGGAAAAAAAAAACAACAAGGAAAAAATGCACAGGTTATCAAAAAGGATAAGAAAGTTAAAAAATATTATGGATCTAAGATGGGAGAGATCATATGGTTGGAGAAGTTATTATTACAGATTAATTACAGATTAAAGAGCTGCTATGAAATCCTTTGTACCTGGTATGGCGGAGGAATAGTAAAGCAAATTAGATAGGCAGCAAAGGGAATTAATAATATGGAATAGGGAGTGAGGATTTACCAGTACCTTTGAAAATGAGGGAAGAGTAGAAATTAGATATTGCAGCCCGGAGGGCATCCCTGTAGAATACCTGATGAGATATATAAATAAGAGTGTACTCACTTGAGAATCATAGTCATGGTTTCTTTTCTGTCTTTCCCTTGGAAAGGTAGAGTACCAGTGAGCATTTCAAACTGTATAGAGTAAAACTTTCATCAATTACATTACCTGGACAAAAACTAATTTTTGACAAAACTACTTAGCATCTTAACCTTCCAAAATTCATGCATGTTAACAATCAAGTCTGCGCAAAACAACTTCATTGTACAGTTTAAAAGGCTAAGAACATTGAGCAGCCTTTGCCATTTTTAAAGCTGCAAAATATTTTCCTATATTGATACCTCGCTTTACATGCTTTTATCTGAGCAATTTAGACTATAATGTTCTGTGTTTCATTTCTGCCTAAAAAGTTTGTTCTAGGAAGACTTGATCTATACAACTGTATTTTTAGTTTTCAACAAAGGGGATGGGGTAGAGAAAAAGCTTTTCCTTTCAAAAGTTAGTTATGATTTCTCCTCATGCAGAGATATTTAAAAAGGTGAAAATTTTGAAAATTGGCATGTACATAGCCTTCATTGGGAAGGGGAAAAGGTTAGCTGATTGACAAAGACATGCATGATGAAAAGTGGTTACTATATGCATACAGTGGAAATAAAGCCTGAAGGAACATGGAAGAACTACACAGTACGTGCATGCACATTCTGCAGTGCCTGGCAGTAAGAAACAGACGCTGCTAAAATACTGATTTGTTCTGAAAGTGACTGAGTAAAAATAGATAAATACAAAGGCATTCCTGTTGGACTGCAGAATACTGCAGGGATATCAGATGTAAATGAGGCAGTGAAAGCAGTCCAGCAGCAGTCATGGCAGCCAGCACTTAGGCAGAAATCTTGATTTTTTTTTTTTGTTTAAAAATTGCAAAATAATTTAGTTCAATGAAATTTCATGGCATACAGTTAAAGACCCCAAAATTAAAATAATTATAAAGGAACCCTTAGAACAGTTTAGGGAAACTTAAGTCATCCTGAACACAAGGTATTCTCTATTCCCCTCTTTTCTGGTATGACCCAAACATTCAGCCTCCTCAACATTAAAAATGTACATGTATAACTTGAATGACTAATGTGTGACTGTAGAATTTGTATATCTACAATAAGAGCATGAAGTTGCACTAATAGTATTCTTTAAAACACCATTTTATTGAAATACAATTAATATTTCTTACTGCCATCTCTTCAGTACTGCTAGATACTTTGTACTCTAAATAATATTTTTAAGAGATATATTAAAAAATTTAAATTTAACAATAATGCCAACATGAAAAAAGCCTACTTTTAACTTTAAAACTTAAGACAATTGTCAGGAAGATGTGAGAGGGATAAGTCAAAAGTATAAGAAGAAATAGGTTTTTTTGGTCATTTTTGGTTTAGAATGATCTTCACAAGTTGCACTTGGAAAAAAGCCCACCTTTTTTAAAAGGTAAATTTGCAGTGCTCCACTTATACTTGCTTGAAACACAAATTTCCTCTAGCAAGCTCCTAATTTGTCAGAAGCACACACATTTGTATTAACAGCTCAGTGCGTATATTCCTTGTCCCCCCTCCCAAACGCTATATTCCAACATGAATAGGCCAACAGTACTTAAAGAATAAGCCAGCACTTGCCTTCCCTACTTACATTTTATTTCAGCAAGAGAGTACCTCAGTGCTTCTGAAAATTTTAAATGAATGTTTTTACTTGTATGGTATCCCTTAAAGCTGTCATTGTTTTAAAGGACAAATTGGAATATATTTCTTAACAATAGCTTAAATATACTTCATGTGTAGCAACACAAGAAAAGAAGCCAAATGATTTACTGAAATTCCTTTATAGTCTCCATTTCTATGCTATAACTTCTGCTCACTCTAGTTACTGTGTACTTACACCACACCAACCATCACTTGAATTTTTGATCAACTCAGAAATTAAGAATGATTTAAAAGTGGATACAAACAGATTGTCTATGAAAATTACAAACTACAAATGCAAGCAACAAAAATAGGTCTAAGAGAAAACTGCACTGTATTTCATATACTAATTTAGAGAATTTGGCTTTTAAGGTCATATTTTTGTATTCAGAGTAAAAGCCAAAGTACTTAACTTGCAGTGCACTTCAGACTGTGAAAGCAACCCCAGTCACATCTAACATCTTTCAGCAATTTTCAATTATACCATATCCACTTGATAAACACCTAATTATGTTTTCCAGCTTTACAAATTAAAGCTGAAGTTTAATTATGTTTGTGTTATCAACAACAAATATTCTGCAACTACAGTGTAATTATCTTTTAATTGACTGTTCTTAGTGATAAAATGTGCAGTTGTGAGGAGTGTGTGTGCTTGTCTGGAGAGAGTTTAGTTATCAGGTGCTACTTTTACATAGTCAGTTTTCAGATCACAACAGCATTCTAAATCATCATAAAGTGATAAGATGATCTATTTTCAGACACAAGAGTCCTTCTTGTACTATAAAGCACACACGTTAGTTGTACTGTTACAGTCATATGTAGAAGAAGCAGTAAGAAATGAATACATTTATACAATTATTTAATCTCCATGTCAAAAATGCACACATATATTTTAAATATTAAGTCGTTCAGCATTCCTTAAATACTAAACATGGTCTACTATTCTTCTCCAGTTCATACTGCATATATATATTATTTTCCCCGACTCTGCAACTTTACGTAATTACAGAAACCCCACAAGCAACTGAACAACTATATCCCATATCAGCTTGGGGTCATTTAGACCATTGTGATGTGTGAGAACAACAGTTGTCATTATTCTACTCAGTTGCAATTACACTGTAAATTCTACTTAGAAAGTTACCAATCTTCTTTCTAGTCTTGAATGTAAATTCAGATTTGAAATTTGGATCTCAATTTCTTCCCTACTTTGGAATAGACAGTATTTTTCTGAATACTTTCATATTCCTCTTGGTCTCCAGAACATTCAAACTACTATAGATGTAAAGTATTTGAAATAAATTATAATAAAAGTATGGCATATGGTTGGTGTTGATATGATACCTAGTCCATGTTCTTGATCCAAACTCTGTAGTGTTATTAAATTCATACAATTAAGGCTTCCTTTGTAGTTAAAATTCATGTGAAGCTCACCTTAGCGGTTAGTGTTTGATTTGGTTCAGCAAACCTTGCAAAGCACAGTTTTACTATTATTTACATTTACCAGAAACCTACCATTAAAACACCAAAAGACCACCAGTCTGCACTCTGCGTATGGCCTCGTCTGTTAACAACTTCTGGTGCCATATATTCCACTGTCCCACAGAAAGAGTAGGCTTTTTTCTCATGATCAATTGACTCCTTACTTAAGCCAAAATCTGAAAAAAAAAAGGAAGTTCCAAATGTATTTTTTAAAAAAATCACTCATGATTGATACTTTTACCATAAAGTGAAATGTTATGCTTTTATCATTTTTATATATAACCGAATACTAATATGGGAATCACAGGATTCTCCTTCCCTCCCCACATTATCACAGGTCCATAACAAGATATACTTGTAAAGCAGGTATCTTATTAAAATATTTATATATTTCATTTATTATAAGCTAATTTCACTACTTGCTTCCACAGTTAAATTACTTCTCAGTTAAAATTACTTACTTCATCATATTGGCTTACCAAAAGGAAAATGTGAAGATTTTACTATGAACAGAAATAATCCTAGTATTGCAATTTCTTTATTTACCTGTCAATTTGATATGTCCTTCCTCATCAAGCAGGATGCTAAGAAACAACAAAAAGAACATTAAAAAACTGATTAAAATATCTTTTAAGTGTTGCTTCAGCCAATGTACTGACAACATTTAGGAAAAAAATAGAAGAGCACACACAAAGACAAGCAGAGTTAAACATGCATGAAAATGAATTATTAGAAGATACTTTCAAACTACACATTTTCTATTCCTTCCATTCTTTCTTTTTAAAAATTAAGAAGCAACCCGTTTATCAGAGTTGTATTCAATTATTTGATTAAATTCAGTATGTAGTAACATTTATATTGAACTTTCAGTTTTGACCATGGGCAGCACATGCAGCGCTATCACAATTGTTGAAAACAGGGGTATAGTCCTGTTTCTCTTATACCAGGCATGGTTTCATATGTATACAAAACAGGTATTAATTTGTAATTACCATTTCAAAAGGTGTTGACCACTTCAAGTAACATAAAGTAATAAACATTCTCATGTTGTACCAAAGGACAGGGCCCACAGGCACTATACTTGGAGCAAGCCTTAGGCTTCCATCTTTTCACTTCAATCACAAGAAAGGCCACATTTTCTCTGAGATGCCAACTGTCCTTGACCGCCACTGAATATCACTGCATTGCAAAGCATGCAAAGTATTCACGAACTGGATTTTGTAACATTCCCTACACAGTCGACTTAGCTCCTCCAGCTTCTCCTGTGAGGAGCTGCGTTTCATCCTGGGGTAAGACATGACCCAGGGGGCCACCACTTTCCTTTTCCACTTTGCAGTTTCCATGGCAGGAAACATTAAACCATGTCCTCAAGTGCCATATGCAAACATTGCCTTCCTGCCCTCCAGCAGATCAACACTTCCACTCAGCTGGGTGCTGTCTGTGGACTTGCTCAGGGCGCACCCAATACCTTCATCCACGTCTCCAATGAAGACGTGAAACAGGACTGGTCCCAACACACAGCCCTGGGGAACACCACTGGTGACCAGCCTCTGGCTAGATGTAATTCCATTCACCACCACCCTCTGGGCCTGGTCATCCAATCAGTTTTTTACCCAGCGAAGAGTGCACCCATCCACACCATGGGAAGCCATTCTCCAGAAGAATGCTGTGGGAAATGGTGTCAAAGGCATACAATCACAGAATAGATGGGGCTGATGTGAATGTCTCAAATATTGAAAGTTATTTAGCTGTGGAGCCAACCACAAATTGTTGGCAATATAGACAGGAATTGCTAGCAATAAGCAAGGATTGCTGGTAATAACATGCAGTGAGAAAGAAAAGATGTGCCTGGAGAAGAGGCCATGCAGAGATAGGACAGCATTTTTCCAGCACTTTTCCAGGACAAACATCCTCGTTCTAGTTCCTCGACATAAGCACAACTCAGTACAGTGCAAGCACAGGAATGAGGCTGAGAAGCAGGCATAGACTGTGGAGGGGGAATAAGACCACCCAATATCCCCAAAGACCTCCAACCCATTTCCAGAAAGGTCTGAAAGAACACACTGTGCACAACAGCTAATTTGTATAGAAAACGAGAAACTTACTTTCCTGGCAGGGAAACCTGTCTATAAAAACATACCCCCAGCAAGCCCAGATGGTGTTCCCAGGATCCTGGATATCCCATCAGTTGGACTGACACTGGAGCCAAAAGAAAATCTCTTTTTCTCTCCTTTTCTCTCTCTCTCTTTTAATTCACCTTTTCTCTCTTCCTTTTTACCCTGCCCCTTTCTCCAAACCCCATTGCCATATGCTTCTATACCTACTGGTCAGGGACCAAAATACAATTTTCTGTGCCAGGTGTGGAATTTACTAATAAAACCTTGTGATTTTTTTCAGAGCCTCTGACTTTTGTCATTCCATTCCACCACAAGCATTTATAAATCTTGGGCGCTCCCTTTCCCTTACGGGCGAGATGTCACAAATGGTTTTACTAAATCCAGAGCCTTTCCCTCACCCACTGAGCAGGTCACCTCATCACAGAAGATGATCAGGTTGGTCAAGCAGGACCTGCCTTGCATAAACCCAGGCCGGCCTGGTTGGAATCCCTGGTCGTCCTGTACACGATACATGATGGCACTGAAGATGATGGCTCCACGACCCTCCCTGGCAATGAGGGCAGGCTGACGTGCCTGTAATGCCTGTAGTTTCCTGGTTTCTTGTACAGGCTAATGCCTGTAGTTTCCTGGTTTCTCCTTCCAACCCTTCTTATAAATGGGCATTACATTTGCCAACTTACAGTCACCTGGGACCTCCATGGTTGACCTGGGCTGCTGGTAAATGATGGAAAGTGGCTTGGTGAGTTCTTTCACCACCTCCCTCAGTACTCCTGGATGAATCCCATCTGGTCCTTTTGAGGTTCTTTTTTTGAGGACTTTTGAGGTTCTAAGTTGCATAGCAGTTTGTTGGCCATTCCCTCCTAGATTATGGGGAGGGAATTCTCTTCCCAATCTATGTCTTCCAGCTCAGGGGGTTGGGTACCTTGATGACAACTGGTCTTGTTGTTAAAAACTGAGGCAAGTAAGGCATAAAGCACCTCAGCCTTTTCTTCATCCTTTGTCACTGTGTTTCCCCTCACATCCAACAAAGGATAGAGATTCTCCTTGGCTCTCCTTCTGTTGCCGATGTATTTGTACAAATATTTTTTTGCTGTCTTCTGCTTCTGGGATTTCTAACATATCTATAATCCTTTCATCCTTGCTGCTGTAAGGATCTCCAGTCCCTAACCTCACTGCTACGGCAGACCAAAGGACCTTAGTAGAACACTGTCCCTCAAACAGTGGCATGCCACCCCCAGGCTTATATCTGGCTTTGTCCCCATTCCCCTTCAAACAGAGTTAAAGCTTTCTCAACAAGCCCCTCTAGCACCTGAGCTAAATCCTTTTTCCTCTTTGAGACAGGTGAAATCCAACCTTTAAAATTAAAATAGCTCACAAACCTCCCCCACCTCCCTCTGTTCAATTTATATAGTAAATTACTCAAGTTTAACAGTTGGGAAAAAGTGTGTAAGTGCTATAGAAAGGAAATTAATACACTGTATTTTTCACAGAGGAGCCTTACTTTTCTGGTTTTAGGTCCCGATATATTATTCCAAGACTATGTAGATGGTCTAAAGCAAGTGCTAACTCTGCCAGATAAAATTTAACATCATCTTCTGTGAACATCACCTGAAAAAGTAACACAATGTATTTTACATGTGAAATCTGTAAAGGTTACACCAGCACCAACTAAACAACAACAGTATTTTTTCAGAAGGGTTCTTTATAACACTTGAATTAATTTCTATACAAAACACTAGAAAATTCAAATTTCTTGGTCACACAAAAACTAGGATTTTATAAGCCACACTACTTCATACTGGAAATACTTGGACATATTTGAAAAAGAACTTTTAAAGGCAATATATTATTCTTTCTGCAAACTGGGAGATTATCTGTTTCTGATTGTTCCAGAAAACAGACAGAGACTTGTAGTGAAACTGAGATATTTAAGAAGCACTTAAAGACTGTGACTACCTCTTGGTTGGATGGGATCATTGCATTTCCAGGCAGCAAATGGACCAAAGAAGTCCAAATGCCTGAATTTCATCTATGAAGTTAGAGAGAAGAAAAATATATGCATCTCGGTTTCGAAAATACTGTCTCTAGGTACTTTGAAGTTACAGTGATCGTAAAAGGTACCATCACTGTAACAGGTACCAAGGTGCAGCCTGAGATGTAACTGCAGAAAAGGCAGATCAAAGAGTAAATTAAGAAAACAGCCTGCGTAAGAGCACAGCAGGGATCCCAGGTAGCAATCCTACTTTTTGGATTAGGAAAATAAACTAATCCCTGTTTACGTTCATTGAAATGAACGTATGGTCCCAATATATCAACAGTTGTGATTCCTGACAGAATACATTACAATTCCACTCTTCTGAGATTGTAGAAAAAGATAAAAAAAATAATTCTGCATGACTTGATTCTGTTTCAGTTACTACTCAGTTATTATATTTGCTTTGCTGTTAGAATTTAAAACTAATACTTTAAGATAAAGCATACAGTCCCAGAAAAAAGAATGGCAATAGGAAGCCAAGATAAACATTATTTTAAACGAGAGTTCAGCATGGACAATATATTTTCCCTTTAGTAGTTTCAAGCGAGAAAGTGATGCTAAAGCTTGTACAAAAGGTTGTTGCTGATGTTACTTCTACAAAAGAGCCAATATTTAATGCAGGCATATTTAAGAAGGGAAATCTCTATAAAGAAACATTTAAAAGTTCAAATAATAAAAGATCCCATGAGGATGATAATATGCCCACACCACATTCTTTAAACCCATTGCATGGGATTCATCTTTCCTAACCTTAAACATCTGCAGTGTAGGTAGACATGTAGGTTTGAATTAATCACTTTTCCCTTTGTAGTCAATAGGAAAAAAGCAACAACTTTTAGTTCATCTAATCTATTTCAAAATCACATGGATTGGTATAAGGATGACATTAATAGCATCCAGCATGCCCATTTCATTAACCAGTTATAAACACTTTGCTTAGATTCAGGTACCTATAATGATCTTTCTCATCTAACCATGTTAAATTTCATAAAATGTGAGTGGCTCAAGATGAAAAAGTCATCAGCAGGAAACCAATATACATCCTTTCTTGGGAATCAAGAATGAACTCTGAACTTTAAGAGAAAGATATTTCAATTTTAGAGCAATAATTACATTTTAGTTATCTGTTGCAAAACAAACCACAAAAGGCAACTTGAAACAGATGGCATCATCCAAATAAATGTAATAATTTATGTGGTCAGCACAGAAATGAGGATACATCTATACGAAAAATGCATTCCATTCTACTCTCTGCTTAATAACAATATAGCTTTGCAGTGGTGACCTAGCTGTCCCAGACACTGTTGCAGCAAAGGAAAATGGAAAGCAGCTACAACTGCAACTGCAAGTCCAAGCTACCAGATACACATTGGATATAATATCTATCCTAACACATTTTTGTTGCAAGTTTTTGACACGAGTGATGGAAAACAAAAACTTTAAAAAATATGATGATAGATTAGATATTAACATTTATTTTAGGAATTATAATCAAATTAAATCGAGGTAATAAAACTCTTCAGAGTTGTTATTTCCTATATGTACACAGACATATTACCATAATGACAGAGGCAAAATATTCACTTTTTGAAAATTACTAAAATAAGTGGAATACAATTCCCCCTTTTCAAATATTCATACATAATACAATTTTTCATTTATAGGTAAAAAAACCCAAATATCTTATCTGTCCCTGAATTTTGGATATTAAAGCCAGACATAAATCAGTTAATTTGAACACATTTACTTCATATAAATCCAGGCTTTGAGTCTTATGTTTAAACATGGTAGCAATAGGAGAAGAAAATTTTGCCAGGTATAAAAAGAAACACAGAAAGACTGCTTGTCTAAGACTTTTTTCAGAAATAATGCAAATTGCCATCAGCCCTTCCATGAAGTGACCACTCTGCGCAAAAAGCCTCAATCAAACAAAAAACCTACTTGGTTAAAAACAGATTAAAATTTTATTCAATGAAAACTGAATTTAAAACTCTCCTAATACAGACAATTTAGAGTCAAATTTTATCAATACACAATTTCTCAAATTAAGAAAATGTACCTCTTTGGATAAACGTGTAAACAAGTCTCCTCCCCTGAGAAAATCCAAAATAAGATACAGCTTCCCTTCTGTTTGAAAAGCTGAAAAGATCAATTAAAAAAATTAAGTATCACCTAGCTTTATCCATGATCAGGAAAACAACACACCAAGCAGTTCACCCTTATTTTCATTAACAAAATGAATTCTTCCTTCTCTTTTGTGGGAAAATGTATTGAAATTAATTAGGTGACTGATCCTCTATCACAGAGCAAGTAATTCCCATGCTATGTGAAAGTAATCACCAACAAAATTTCTTAAAAAATAAGCTTTACTTAGGTTAGTCAGCATTTCATTCCAGATTTTGAAGTAAGCAGCCAGATTTAAAAGGGCAAACTTGTAACTATTGCACCTTTTAAAATGTCTAGGAACTCAGGTTGAAAGGGATATTTAGTCTAGTTTGCAAAAGAATGGCAAATAAAATAGCGAAAGGTACACCATTTAAGCCACATCAGAAAGTGAGAGAGATATGAGGTTTAACTATAGCAAAAAAAGAACCCTAAAAGAACAACATGAACTGAAAAACCCCAAACCAAACCAACTAGAAACTCCACTTTTTTCTCGCATGTTAAAAGGACTGATATCCTCCCCGCTTACACTTAAGTAGTGTTACAGCTGCTCATACTATTAAAATTAAAAGGCCACCAATTTTGATGCAAGTGGAATTACTGCCACTGCATATGTTTTTTAAGACTAAAAAAGGTAACTGTAAGAAACAACTTAAAAAGTGTATGTCATACAAAAGATTAGAGTATTTGGAAAATAACGCCTAGTTATTAATACATCACTGCTTTTTAATAACACAAAGGGCTACAAACTCTTAGTCCTATAAAGATTTAACACTGCATTGAAATCAACCATGTGCTTATTTCGCATGAGAATTATTACAGAACAAGTCTTGCACAACTAGGACCTAACACACTAAAGTTCTAGCATTCTCTGAACCACAAAGCAACTACTAGGAGCTATCTTGACAAACATTTTCACGCTATAAAAATGAATTTTTCTGCAACTCACCATAATGTAACTTGACGATAAAAGGATGGTTAACTTCGACTAGGATATCACGTTCCATTTTTGTCCGAACTCGATCTCGAACTACAACAGAACATGAGTAAGCAAGATTAAAAAGCAAAAAAAAAAAAAAGAAAAAAAAAAAAAAATCAGTATTTCTCCTGTGTTTCCTGCTGTATTTCACATTGTGTCCTGTAATATTATAATTGTCTGCAGGTCAGGTCAGTATACCGTACACACAGCTGTGAACTGAGAGAATTTATTCCACATTTTTTTCTGATAAATATCTTCATGCATTTCAATTTTCTTCAGTTTCTGCTATTGACAAAACCTGGCACTGGGCAAATAAATTTAACAAAAGCACATGAGAAAACATAACTGCCCTTCCGTCTGCTCTATACTTAGTTAACCTTTTAAACATTAGAGCAAAACTGTTACAGTTATCTATAGAAAACATTCTACTCTTGAAAAGCATAGGGAATTGAAGTTAAAACAAACTTACAGCATAAAGATAATCATATTATCATAAAGATGTTTATATTGGTTAAACTCATTAAATAACTCATACTATTAAGATATTAAGTCCTTTAGAACTTGAAAGGGAAAATTTTTTTCATTTCCTTTATTATGAACTTTAAAATGCTGTTGATTGAATGTAGTGTATACTTCAGATTATCTTCTTATTTTAAGAATGTTTACTGAGAATAAATCTTCATGGAGAAATATATCAGACATTAGAAGCAGTTGCTGCTCAAGCTGCCTGTGCTGTCCCTCCATGGCGGCTCAGAATGGGACATGTGAGTGCTCCTACGCCACGAGAGAGTGGCATAAACCCAAAGGAGCAACACATGCAGCTGCCCCACATAGCAGCGCTGGCAATGCGGGAACAGTGGCAGGGCGGTCAGCTGAGCACAGCACCTGCTTCAGCTGTTCTCGCAGCTCTCCTGCCAACTCCACCCAGTGCTTGGTTCCCAGCTGAAGCTCTGAATCAGCCAGGACACAGACAAAATTCAGAACTCTACACAGGTGAGAGCTATCAAAGTTTGCTTTCAGTGGTTTAAGATGTTGCATTTTTCTCTTCTTTTATTCTACATTTTGTTACTGATCCTTTCACAAATTTTGTATCTTCCTGATGGAAGCACCCCAGAGCAATGAAGTCCAGTCCAAAGTTTAAGTTGACAGCATTCCGTGTACAGTTAACAAGCCAGAGTTCTCAGGTATTAAAACATAACAAGACAGAAATAAAAAAAAAAAAAGACAAGAAGCTAAAGGGTTTTTAGACATTTGTCTATCGTTTTCCAGAAACAGACACTTGAAATAATACAGGTACTTGTGAAAAATGATATAGATACATTTTCCTGAATAAATACAACTATCAAGTTTCTGTCTGCCTGCAGAATACATTCCTAAAAATTGAAGCACATGAAATAAGTTCTCAAACACAGAGCAATAATCATATTTGAATGTCGACCTTTTTATTTAAAGTCATTAAAATGTCACAAGATAGTTCTGAGGTTTCACTGTTTCAGGAGCTGATCTGAACGACAAGATTGAAATTCAGAATACTGGTTTTTTTTTAAGGCAGGTTCAGTTGAGAAGAAATTTGAAAGACTTTCAAGTGCCTGCAGCTACGCAACAGTTAAATGGGAAGTGCAGACTTACAAGACTCCAAGCAAAAAAAGTGTAAAGAACTGAGCTCATTTCAGACATTAGAATCAGACATTATTTGACTTGACATCTGACTTCTGTTTGGCTACAATTTCCATATGTATTCTACTGGAAACACTGATCTTTCTTAATACATTTGATGCCAGACACTCTAGCAGTGTTTTGGCTCTTTCACTCTCCCAATCATAAAGGGGCACTGAAAGAGGACACCTTCTAACAGAGTGTATTAATAAACTAGCCTCTGCAGTAAACAAAATTGTATGTATGTATGTATTCTTGGATTTGCTCTAAACGTTAAGAAGTTGGACTGTGTAATTACATTAATGTGCTCTGGCTAATACAGCTGCATTCCTACGAATATATTCTCTCTAAATTTTATTTGTAGATCAGGTACACTGTTTTCAAGTGTGGTCTTTTTATCTTTAATTACAGAACAAATGAGTAACTTTATGAAATAGATTTGAAAGAGCTAAAGAAACAGACAAATCAAGTAATACATTGTACTATTAAAAATATAGTATCATATATAAGAAAAATTTGTAATTATGGAAAAAAACTAATTTCAGTTCTTTTCATATTAAAGTTTCAACAGCAACCTTAATGTGCTTGCAACTTTGCTCTTCCTAAAACATCAATCACAAGCAAGCAGTACATGAAAAGCATCTGATAATCCAAATACAAAGTGCTGAGAACTGTGGCACCCTCCTGATGGTGTCACCTTTCTGCTTAAGCCTTTTGCATCTTTTCTGCTCAAGCCTCTTGCACCCTTGAATTCTTAGTGCCTCAAAGAGTCTCCTTTCCCAGTTAAGAGTCATGCTCCCATTTTCAGTATTTATCAGTCTCTGCCATCTGTAGGCAAAACTAGAACCACAGCTTGGACTGTAATTTTTACACAAGGTTAAACTGCAATCAAAAGGTGATGAACAGAAGCCCTCAAACATCTTAAAAAAGCAACTGCTGAGTGACCTTTGACCAGTCCTGAGCTATTAACAGGCTGGGGAATGTAAGGCTATTGAGGATATTAATGTACCTTAAATGAGTGGAAATCAATTTCAGAAAAATAGGAAGTAAATAATGAGAATGACACGTGCCACAGACCACAAAGGAATCAAAATATAGGAAACTGTTCAAATACACACCCTCTGTAATAGTTTTAAGTGCAAGATGTGTGTGATAGAAAGATCTTCAGTGAAAAAAATTCAACATTTTAGCAGAAGTTCATAATTCAATGTTTTTGTTCCCTCCATCGTTCTATAAATATTTTGAGAGAGAACTATATGTTAAAACTGAAATTTAATATAATAATCAATAACATAGGTAAAGCACTACAAGCTGCTGGAACCATCCCAAAAAACATCAATTCAATTCAATTTCATAATTTCAATCAGTACAGCCATGAATTAAAAGAACTTCACATAGACAAAGCTAGTAAACAATAGCATAAAAGAATAAGCATATGATCTGGTTAAGGTATTAGTGCAAAAGATGAGCAATTTTGATCTACAATTAAAAAAACCTTATTTGTTTTTTCTCACAGAATTCTCCAAGACCGAATTGAGATCGTTCAGGCTTAAACTTACTTTGCTATTGATAGCATTCAAGATCCAAATCAATTCACAATTCTTTTTTTGCTCAAGTAACTTAGATGATTAACTTCAGATTCTATAAAATACGTTCTACATTGAGATCACGGGCCAAAAGTTTTGGGCAAATGTACTGTATACGCCCGCTTAAAAAATACTTTAAGTCATGTGCTTAGAACTTCTAGAATAAAACAGCCAATATAATGCACTTTTAAATATCATGACCTAATTTTAAACTGAGCAAAAGGCATTAACTGTATCCTTAGTGACACACAGCAAAGGGAAAACGGAAGGATATTAAGTTTCAAATAACAGCTCAGGAGCAAGTCAGGTGGCAGATGTAACACAACCACTCTATTAACCCACCATCACCTAAGGACAGCAGCATGGGAAGGAACCAGCTTTCCCCTCTAACTACCAATATGGTATTGTTAAACCTTAATCCTTCCAGATTTACAACACAAAGCAGTGGATTCTGCTATTTTCTGTTTCAGAGAAGAAGAAAGCTGTAAGACACAATCTGTAGAGCAGCACCTGTGTAAAGATTAGGTTTTGGTAGAATGTCCCTGATTTATCTTTTTTTTCTTTCCTTGTTCTAAGCAACACTTACCTTTCAAAGTGGCCTTTTTCAATACCTTCATTGCATAAAGCTGTCTAGCATCTGATCCTGAGATTTTTTTGACAAGGAAGACCTGCATTGAAAATAAGAAAGAATTCTTAGAAGAAAATAAAAGCAAGTCAGATTAATGTACTGTCGTATGAAATTCAAAGTCAGTATGATTCCAATGAAACCCAATTTGACAGTCTGAGATTCTGCAAAGCCAATTTTTTTTCCTTTTTTTCCTTCTATTCCTTCATTTCAGAATTTAAATGGTTCATTCAAGATATTCCGCCAAATTAATTTTGGTGTAAGTCAAATGTTTTTAGTGAGTAAAATTTTAAAAAAGGATAAATTTGGATTCTCTCAGAAGTTCACACAAATTTGAAGCACAAAAATCAGCTTTTAAAAATTAATCTGTAGTTTTATCTTATTGAAATTCATAGGATGGCACAGCAAATGTGCTAATAAAATAATCTTTGGATATGACAAGTATGTGAACAAATTTTGATCCAAAAACCTGTATGAATCAAAATATAAATAAATAACTTTCAAAAAATAACCTAGTGTTGCATGTACCAATAAAGGACAATCAGTCTCAATTAAAGCGTGTTTCATTTCCTTCTTCAGTACCATGGGATTTCTTGAGTGGGATTGTTTTTAATACCCTTAACACAAAATTAATTCCAGCAGAGACAAATTTTAGATTTAGAAATGAAAAAAATTTGTAGCTATGTACATGTATAGAGACATATTGTGGTACATGAGAAAGTTAAACATATTTTATTAAATCAGTTTGATGTCTGTATTTGTGCCCAATTCTCACTTACATTAGCATCCCTTCACATTACCCACAAACTACCCGAGCATCATCAAGAGACCTTGAAAAGCTTTACTCTTTTTAAACTAAATTGGAAGTAGTGACATCTTCACAAATTATTGGAACAAAAGGATTTATGGATTTTAAAGATATTAATACTTTTTGCATAAAGGCTAAGACAACTGAGGACAAGACTGGCATTTTTTCAGAAATTTGAGTCAGACAGTTGATTATTTTTGCTTTTTGAAAACTCACATTCCCCCTTCTCCCTCCCATTATAGCACTAAATTTAGTATTACCAATAAAATAAAAGGGATGGCTGAAATGATAATTTATTAGCTTACTTTTCCTTGCCCTTGAATGATTTACTTCTCATGATCTGAATATTTCCAAATAAAAACTCGCTTATGATTCTGGATGAAACCAAACCTTTGGAATCAGGTTTCTCAGTGAATTTTTACTAGTCAGAGTACAAAATATTATAGTTTCTAAGCACCTAGATTTCCAAACTTAAATGGAACAATAATGTGACTAACAGTAACTTACTACCACCAAAAGAGAACTGGACCTATTATTCTAATTTCTCCCATATCCAAGATGGATTTTTTACATGCCAGAGCTTAACATCACATTCAGAACTGCAATTAAGGCTGAAAATGGATGTAAAGGCTCTGCTGTCTTGCATTATATCTTCCATTCAGTCTTGATGGTATGTCTTGCCATGTGAACTGAAGGTTTTGCTTCAAGTTGGATTTGGACAACTAGAAATACAAAAAATGCATGCCTACTGAGATCTCAGTGCTCATGAAATGCTAGAAACATTGAGTCTTTAATAGATGTTCAGATAAATATCAAGGTACATTTCACCTCAAAAAATTATGACAACGCCAGCATGAACATGACTGGGTGTATCACATTTACTTCAGTAGCCATTATTGCCCAAAATTTGTTCATTACAATTGCAATATGCTACAAAAAACAGCTTCTGTACTGGTGATGTCCTACCATTAGCAAGCAACAAGCAATACTTATCAAAAAAACCTTTCAACCCTCACCCTTTCAAATAGAGGAGTAGTTATAGAAGACGGACATTTTATTTTAACAGTGAATACCCAATTATTTCATAACAAGCCATTTTTTCCACTGAACTTTAAAATCCACATATCATGCAAACATGAAAAAAAAATAACTGCTTTAAAAAGATCGGCCACAATTATAGTGCCTAGTTAGCACTAATTTAGAAAGCAGTTTTCACTTGCAACATTGCCTTAATACAAAAGCATGGCTGCTCTAAACACTTCACTGCCAATACTCAATGCTATATTCCTGAATGATTGGCTCCACAAGAGTTCAGTTACCAACCTTCCCAAAGGATCCTTGTCCTAGTACTTTCAGAAGTTCAAACTGTGAAGGGTCTGCTTTCTCATGTCCTTCCTTTACGTGGTGAGTTATTGCAATTTCTTTGATACTTCCTTCTTCCTGCCAGAGGAAATCAGAGGAATAAATTTAGATTAATGGTTCACGAATGTTTACAAATTCACAATCTGTTGAAAAATACCCGTGCCACTGAACCCAATGAACTAGATGATCCCAAATACAGGCAAAAACCACTTAGCAATGCTATTTGCATAATTAAGACACACAGACAGCACTAGTTCAGTAACAATGTGGCTTAAACTTTTAGAGATGTGCCAGAATCCAGATAACAGGAGAGTTGACAAAAGTCAGCAATTCCCAAGCTCTTATTCTTAGGCCCATATTATTGGGTTCATATTTCTGTTCTAGATTCACAACCAATTTGATGGAATCCAAACTTCTGAAGAATTTAGTCCTCTTAAAGCACACCTAGAGTGTATCAAATAGACCAGATGTCTTTGGAAAGCGCTCCTTTTGAACACTTGAATGAGGACTACTGCATCAATGTTAATGCCCACGTTTATAAGACACTGTAAGATTCAAGACATTTCCACGCTAAGAGACGTTCCCCACCCCCACTTCAGCAGCAGACTCCATTTGCCACTGAGAAAATTCTGTTGAAGAAAATAATCTACCTTTCTTCTCAAGGAGAGGCTATCCTATAAAAGCTGCCCAGCCTTCATAATTTTCCCTTCTCTGAGAAACCAGCCACCAGAAAGCTCTGAGCAGCAGTGAATCTTGTCTTTTTGTGCTCTGCACTTAATTCAGTGCTTTTTACACTGAATTTGAAAATCCCCTGAAAAGTGACACTCCTTGCCACAAAAGGAAAGAATTTCAGAACTTATCAGCATCTAGTAACAAACCTGCTTTCTTGTTAATCATCAGTAGATCTATCTAGGCATTACATGTAATGCAATCCACTATAAGTTAACACACAACTGACTATTAGTTAACATACAGAAAGCAATATACTTTCTACAATTTCAGCTTCTTGTTCATTCTATTTCTTCAACGGGTTATAGTGAATAAAATAAATCTGAGAAATCTTTTAATCTATTTAATGAGGAACTCTTAGACCTGTTTCACAGAATTGCAGACTGGTTGAGACTGAAAAGGACCTCTGGAGATCATCTTGCCTAACCCTAAACCCCCTGCTCAAGCAGGGCCACCCAGAGCCAGCTGTCCAGGACCACATCCAGGCAGGTTCTGAACACCTCTACAGATGGTGACAACCTCCCCGGGCAGCCTGTGCCAGGGCTCAGTCAGCCTGACAGTGAAAAATTGTTTCCAGATGTTCAGACAGAAACTCCCGTATTTCCATTTTTGCCCATCGTCTCTGGTCCTGTAACTGGGCAGCACTGAAAAAAGTTATTTGCACCCTCCCTTCAGGCTGGTCAAACATGATTTCACCATTGTGAATCCAAGCTGAATAACCCCAGCTACCTTTCTGTCCTTCATGTATACAGAAATGGTTAGTTTTTCCATTATTTTCCTGGGGATTAAGGCCTGGCTGACTAACCTGTAGTTCCCTGGATCCTCCTTCTTGCCCTTTTTGAAGATAGGAGTTGACATTTGCCTTCCTTCAGTCCTCAGTCACCTCTCCCAGTCATCAAGATAATTAGAAAATAATCAAGAGTGGCCTCTCACAATGACAGGCGCCAGGGCCCACAGACTTAGGTACACCCTGTTTGCTTAGGTATTCTCTAACCTATCCAGTGGCAGGACCCGAGAGAATGGCCTGAAGTTGAGTCAGGAGAGGTTTAGGTTGTATAGTAGGAAAAGGTTTTTCACCCAGAGGGTGACTGGGTACTGGAACAGCTACCCAGGGTACTGATCACAGCACCAAGCCCGACAGAGCTCAAGAAGTGTTTGAACAATGCTCTCAGGCACATGGTGTGACCCTTGGGAATGTCCTGTGCAGAACCAGGAGCTGGACCTCAATGATCCTGATGAGTCCCTTCCTCCTCAGGATAGTCTCTGATTTTCCTCCAAGAGTATGTCTTCCTTGCTCCAGACTTTCCCTTTATCTATATGCACCAAAATGTGTGTTAATTTGATACAGTGATAGGTTAATAGAGGCAGAGTTCTAAAACTGTTTCTGAAACACTAATTTGTTAAGTTTTTCAAGCATTGTCCAAAATTTATGTGCATGAATTAGTGCTGAAAATATCCTTTTGCATCTGATAATTTCAGTACTGTGTATAAATGCACAGCAACGGTCCACCCAGGTCAGCATGTTCCAACACACGCTTCTCCCAGACAGACAATTCTTTTTCAAAAGATTCTTTTTCTCAAGAGATTACAGACGAAGATGAAAAAAAGCTGCACATAAGAAATCCCGAGTCTGTATGTGAAAGTCTGTACATATAAAAAAATCCAGCACCTGATTTGGAATAATGCACATTGAATATGCTGGCAACTTTTAAAATCAGGGAGTGAAAAAAGATACTTTACTGTGAAGAACAGTTTAAAGAATAGTTTTAGAATACCCAAGACAAATCCAAGATGTCCAGTAAGTTTAGGTGCCTGTTTCCACTACAAGACAGCCAAAATTCTGCAGATGTGTGCACACAAGCATGCTGAGTACTCCACCTAATAACCTCAAATCTTCTGTCTTTTCAGGAGAAAATGCTACCATCATCAACTCCAGGCCGAATCTTTACAGAGTCTGAAAGAAATATTGTTTCCTTCTATTTGTCAAAGGAACAATTTGCTGATGGACATTTTCAGTTTTATCTTTTAAACCAGTATGTGGTAAGTTGGATTACATACCACTTAACCACCCACTGAATCTTAGAGAATCCCAAGGGAGGAATAGAAAGCTCAGCAAAACAGACTGCCAAGTACACATTACTTCAGATACTTTGATCCATTTCTGCTTAACTGTTTTATCTATTTTCTCCCTGGCAATCTTAGGAAAGTCAAAAACATGTGAAACAGAACTTTCTCAAATCTTTGTTACCTACTCCCTTCAGGGACACAAAGCAATCAGGTGGACATAAGAAGGACATGGAGCTGCTGGAGCAAGTCCAGAGGAGGGCTATGAAGTTGGTAAGAGGACTGGAGCACCTCCCCTATGAAGACAGGCTAAGAAAGTTGGGGCCGTTCAGCCTGGAGAAGAGAAGGCTATATGGAAAGCCCATAGCAACCTTCCAGTATCTGAAGGGGGCCTACAAGGAAACCAAAGAGGAACTTGCCATCAAGAACTGTAGTGACAGGACAGGGAGTAATGGGTACAAACTGAAAGCGGGGAAATTTAGATTAGATATGTGGAAGGAATTCTTTACTGTGAAGTTGGTGAGATACTGGACCAGGTGGCCCAGGGAGGTTGCGGATGGCCCAACCCTGGAAGTTTTTAAAGCCAGACTGGATAAGGCCTTGAGCGACTTGGTCTAGTGGGAGGTGTCACTGCCCAGGGCAGGGGGCTTAGAATTAGATGACCCTTAAAGTCCCTTCCAACCCAAACCATTCTATGATTCTGTATTGCTTTAGAAGAAGAAAATATATTAACTTGTTCTCTACAGACAAACAGAAATTATTTTTGAATGCAATGCAATTATTATGCAACCAACTTTCCAGTGGTTATTTTGGGCACCCTCTAAAAAACAAAACAAACCCCAAACCACCACTTCACATTCCTGATACTAAGAGAATATTCCCAGACTTCGCAGTTTCTCAGGGTTCAGTCCGTAAAAGGCAGACCTAATAGAGCTCTATTTTAAATGAAAAGGAACTCAATATCCAACTTTAGTTGGTCCATAACACTTGTTTGGAAGCAAGATTTATGATGAGTGGTTGCCCACAAATTTGCAGTTTCTTTTTAATTTCCTTTTTGGAAATAAATGCTGAATGTTTGTTATTTTAACCTAAACAGCGTTCTGCAAATGCAGTTAAAAATACAAAAGCTGAGCATTTTATAGAAACACAAATTATATGCAGAGGTCATCAACCCTCACTACCTACCTGAATTAAAATACAAGTCTTACACATTGCAGAAAGAGATCTCTATTCTCAACCAACTGCACTAATTACATCAGATGGTAGATGTCATCTTACAGTAAACTGGAAGAGAAGCCAGCCGTTCCATCTGGTACTGAATCTGTCTACAGGTCTGCCCCGATCATTCCCTGATACTTGGTAAAAACATCTGTCTCATGTGATGAATTCAAAACAAATGACATGATTTATAGGGTGCTGGAATACTTGGGTCCTCCTCTCTTCCATTCCTTGACAACTTTCACTCAAGTACAGACAGTCACTCACCAGGGAACTGGGCATTGCAATGGTGGGATCTTCCTTTCAGTTATAACTATAACCTACTGCCTACATTTTATTTCTGCTATTTATAAGCTTGGAAAGTGCTCTTTTTTTTTTTAAGAGTCATACCACAGCAAGGTCTAAATAAAAGTCTCAAGGCATTATTTCCTCTTCTAGGTACACAGATGTCTCAAGGCCTTCTTCACACTAGAAAGATGCTTTGTCAAAGAAAGCCATTTAAAAACCCACCCAAAACAACCAGGTTAGACTGCCTAAATTGGTTGCTACTGGTTTCCACTACAGTCAGATTAAATACAGAATACAAGGAAACTAACAGAAGGTAACATTACTCTGAGTTTCCTTAACAATGTAAGGTGTTAAATCAACACTTGCCTAGAAGGGAACCAAGTGACAAACAAGTTTAGGTATGAATTGAAAACACCACTTCTCCAGAATAATTTCCTGTACTGATATAGTCTGCCAGTCAGAACTATTCTGGGGAGTATCTCAATGTAAGTAAGCTCGTAGTAATGTACCTCGCAAAATATGTCTATGCATAGGAATGCATACACATACATAGGAAAGAACACCAAATGGACCATATCACACAGACAAAATCTGAAA
>VZRL01003869.1:170348-198280 GCA_013397895.1 Origma solitaria | reverse complement strand
AAAAAAAAAAAAAGGATTCTGCAACACCAAGGGAAACTCATTTCTCTCTTAAGGAATCAGCTTTAAATTACAACAGGAAACATGCTCCCCAGTTTAAAAAAAAAAAAGATAGACACCTTCTCAGGCAGTGAAAACCTATTAGATCATTATTAGGCTATAAAAATAATATAAAATAATATAAATTATATTGCTGAAAAAAAATTAATATTTTAGGTACTTTATGAACATTAAACACTCATTTTGCTTCTAGCAATTGAATTTATATGAATTTCCTTTACCTTCATTTTTTAATTCAAGAGTAAATTAACTCTGCTGCAACACAGAATACTTGTATTTGTTTCTGAGATCTAATTATAGGAACAACTGTTAGATAATGTGTCAAAAAGAAATCAGACTTCAAACCCTAAAGAAAGTAGAAGCAGAGTCTTAACAGGTACATATTTCTCAGTAGTAACGAAAAAGCCCACGGAAAACATGAGTTTGTACATAAGACTCTTCGGCAATTTATCCTTCAGATTTCTGAATTTTCAGTAGGAGATCTTAAAACTGCTCTGTGTAAAGAAGTGGCCCATGCAGAGCTGGATAGCATAAGCTGATCAGTGCAGAACAAGCTGTGTGCAGACCTTTTTCTGAGCAGCTGTTCAGGGACAGCTGAAAAGCTGGTCTAGGTCTGATAAACTGGGCTCTGAACTGGTATCTAGGAGAACTACCAGTAAAATCCACAATATCACCTCATGGAAGCATTCTTAGTCTCCAAATTTTATATAAAATGGACAGAGAAACAACCAAGTAAAGATTAAAAAAAATTAAAAAAATATATAAATGTATGCTCCAATAATGGCAAAATAATTCAAAAGGAAATAGCTTCAAATCATCTAGGACAGTACAGGATCAGATCTGTGCTCTTACTTGTAGCAGGAAGAGGAAAGCCATTCAAAATAAGGAATATTAGCACGTCCAAATACCATAGGAGTCTCACAGCACCTAAAATTCTCAGTCTCAGCTTCCTGAATAAATGTATAAGCAAAGTGTGAACATGCATGATGACAAGCGCTTGGCAAAGAAATTTCCGAATACTGAGACTAAAATCAGATGAAACAGGAAGTTAACTCAAAGCAAGATACCCAAAACCAAGACCCCTAATGAAGATATGCATGCACAAGAAATTTGGGGGTTGGAAGGGTTCAGGAAGGTTTTATTTGATTACAATAGTGTGGGGTTTTAAAAAAAATAAAAGAAAAAAGATCTTTCTGGTTAACTATGCAGAGTATAACAAAAAATATGGCAGGTTTAATTTTTTTACCATATCAAGAGCAAAGACAGGTATGTGCAGTACATGCTACAGATTAAAGCTTTTTGAAAGAACACTATTTTTAACATGTTGAAAAACTTCGAAAGGATTGGCATTACTTTTTGGATCACCCTGAGGCCTGTTATTGTGGAAAATGGATGTTCTTACTTAATGACAAAAAAAGAGTAAGAGCAGCTAAAGGCTAAACAAAATAAATGGCTCCTTCACCACACCTGAGTTCCACCTGGAAGCTTCCAACAAATTCAGAAGCAGATTTCTGATAAAGTTCTCTTTTTAAAAGGTTGATTTAGAAAATCCCTGAAGTCATTACTGCGTGAGACGTGATGAATAACTATCCTATCTTGGGTCCTTTGCATCAGGAAGGGGATACTCAAGATAACACACAACATCCGCACGCTGTTACAAGAAGGGGCTCACAAGAAGGGAGTGCACAAGGCTGCATGTTCACTTTCCCATGAAATGAACATTACCCAGACGAAGGTGAAAATCTCCTCAGAAGTGCAGTGAATCTCAGCCGGCACATGACTAAGTACTCATCAAAAAACTTCCCCTCTGCAGACTCTTGGTTATACAAAATACAGCAAGAAATACAACACCAGACCTGTAGCATCTGAATAAAAGGTTTAATGGTTGAAGAAAGTAAAAGGCCACATATCACATCCCTTCTGCATCTAACAGAGATGGAAGCTATGAAATAAAGGACATAGACAAGAGGACAAAACATTAACCCTCAATCTTGCTTTAAATAAAACCTCTAATTGTACAACAAAATTTCTGGACAGAAAGAAACCCCTATAGTATCTTTGCTTTTAGAATTGAGAAAAACTTGACTATGAGTAGGAATTTTAAATAAACTGCCATTTTCTAATAAGAGGCACACATGACTAGGACAGATGTGGCTATACATACTCGAGTTCATCAAAACCTGGTGGGAGGGAAAGCTGACACACGCAACAAATCCTTGGATGGCTCCAGGAATCATAAAAGTTCTTTCTGGACAGCAAACATAGTTAACATGCTGACCAAAAATTGTAAAAATCAGGTTCAGACTTTGACTTAAGGTAAATATCAGATAAGAAGATTAACAAATTTTAATCTCAATAAATAATGAAAACCTTTTTTAATAGCTAAGCCATCTTAAGTAACTGCTGGAAAAATTAATTTAAATACTGAAAATCCTGGTTCCAGCATTATGCAGGTTTCACCGTTACCTGTTAATTCTGTACTGCTCTTAACAAAGAAGGTACAAAACAGAATCATCTTTGACATACAGTTACTTACAGACTTAAGTCTTAGTTATGACTTTATTTCCTCAAGAATTTTTTCAGATTTTTCACTATAAACTGATTTTCCAGCTTCTGTTCTTGTAAGGTCTTCCCCGAATAATGCTTTATTTTTACTACTTGATTGTTCATGTTATTATGGAAGCCTTTGCATCACTGATTTGATGCTGCACATAGAGCAACAGCCCCCATACTTTCAGCCACAATCCTCCTGCCTTGACCTGCAGTGACCACAGCTGCTAAGGGACCAACCATGGGGCTGTGCTTAGTGGTACTGAGAGTCCTTTCAAGAGTCACTGCCTGACAAAGTCAAGTCACTTGCCCAAACTGTGCAAGATTCTTTTTTCTTAATACACAATTTAGCATTTAACTGTGCCAATATTGTGGCTTTAAATACTTCTTTTAAACAGACCCTATGAATACATTAAAAAATGTTGGTGGTATTCCATCAGAAACTCTTTAGGGAAATTCTTCACAAACATTTTCTGTTTAAAATAACGTATTATAATATTTTTAGCATCTATTTTATATGGGGATAATTTACACATGGGAAACAGCCAGAATCACTATTAGGAAAGGTCACAGCTCTGGAACTTCAACTTCTACAGTCAGGAATCAGAATGAGAGAAAAAAACCCCTTCAGATAGCTTTAATCAAAACAACTAAGTCAAAACCATATTGCCCATATTAGTGAACACCCCCCTCAAACATCAGCCATCTTTTAAGATAAGACCACAGACCTCAAATCAGTTTATGCTGTTGACCATACAATCTTCAAAAAGTCAAACCCAATGAATAGAGCTAACTGCAATCTTATTTTTCTCTTGAAAGTTGTACAGCAGCAAAGATACTGCTTTTATAATTTTTCATTTGTTAGTATGGATTATGTAGGAACATAGACTTTTCCATTTTCATTACAGAAGTAGCAGCTTTGTTTCCACCCCTCTCAATCTCTTTTCAGGAACGTTTTACTTCTTTTACACAAACGCACGTTCCTAAGGCACATGCACATTCAGTACGAGCAAAGATAAGGCTGAAACCAGAAAAAAGGATTCCCCAGCAATTTACTTAACACTGCTCCAGTGACGGTTATAGGCTTCCTTTTACTACTTTGTTAGCCTTGACTGTACTGATAAGAGCTTTGCTGGATATGGCTGTATTTGGCAAAATATTTGTCTGTCACAGGCATAATAATGTTGATTCCTATAATCAAATAAACTTCATTTCTGAAGTATTGACTGTGGTATTAAACCTTGGTGCTGAAGTTGCACAAAGCAGTTATGTCCTGCAAGGACAGTAAGCTTATTGGATATCAAGTGATTTTAAAAGGATGACTCAATGCTGGCACAGTTCCCCAGCTCATATACAGAATTTCCTTTTCCTCCCCTCCCTTGAGTCAGGAAGTCTC
Organism: Origma solitaria; assembly: GCA_013397895.1. Taxonomy (NCBI): domain Eukaryota; kingdom Metazoa; phylum Chordata; class Aves; order Passeriformes; family Acanthizidae; genus Origma; species Origma solitaria. The sequence continues at coordinate 194,277 of VZRL01003869.1, read as the reverse complement.
CTAGATGCATTTCTATTTTCTCAACTTGTTATTGAACATTCAGGATTACCTGAAAAAATTGAACCCTCCTTTCGTGCTGTACTTTTTGAAGCAATAAAGAGCCAATGAACTGAAAACCTATTACTTTTACCTCTTGCATTAGGCCTTGTAAAAATCTTCATTAAGGTAAAAATGGGAGTTAAAAATGTGAGGAGTACACCAGCCTAGGCATTTTTAAATATCTCAGACACATTCTATTTACTTTCATACATTCTATTCTTTTTATCCTCCTACCTTTAAACTCAAAACTACCTGAAGAACAAAATTCACAGTCCAACAAGTGCTTCTCAATCTCTCATTGCTTTGGTAAGCAGTGCTAGTGAGCTAAATCAGGGACTAAAAGCCATTCCTTATATCTGTGACTAATATTCAATTTGAGACACTTAACAGAAGTAACCACAACTTATATGATCATACACAAGCAATTGTTCTAAAAAGCAGATTAAAAATTTTTGCTTCTGAAGTAGCAATTATTCCAATACAACAAAAAGCAAAGCACTACCATGCATAAAATTAAGTCAAGCTGACTTAAGGATATTCTGTGTATGTTGTCTGTTTTACACTACTACCAAAGAAAAGCAAAAGTAGAGCAGAAGTTCTAATTAACATGGACATCTGAAGTCAGAAAAACAGGCTTTCACAATTTATATCTTTGCTTCTTTTTAAAAGATGGAAAACCTTACAATTTCAACTAACATCAAATCACTTGTTGCAGATAGCATATACTGTTTTGCCTGATAGAAAATAAGATTTCCTAAAAGAAAACTCTATTTGTAAATGTTTAGTTTCAGGCTATAGGGTTGTTTTGGTTTTTTTTTTTTTTTAAATTCTTAAATTGTTAAGTCTGTCAGAGAAAAAAAATTGTAGAGATAATAATGAAAAAATTGTATCTATGTATTTATTTCTTACTCTCTTTCTGGCTTTCTACTAATTCCTGGCTTTTTACTGCAACAATTTTGAGATCTAGAAGGATGCCTAAGTCTATTTGTTCCATGTAGCCAACTCACATAATGAAGACATGCAGACCTGGTTGCTGAGGCAGAACTCCTCCCATTCTTTTGGTTGTACAGATGAAGCAAGATAGGAGTTTGAAGAATGAGTCCTGTCCCAGAGAAACAAGCCAGGGGAGAGGTAAGGCCCTATGGATACTCATAGTCTGCCAGGCTGGGAGTGTAATTCTGAAAATGCTTTCTTTCCTTAGAATGAAAATACAAAGGCCAGGACAGAAGTAAACACTACTCCTTCCTTCCCAAGGGAACTGTGAGCAGTGGGTTGTTTAGCAGGTAAGCTCAGGAATTCCTGTAAGGATTTTAAAAGCTCAATGTCACCAAAAGCAGTTTTGCAACGCAGTTCTCTTTTGATCAAACAGCACAAAATTATCTCATGAACTGAAATGTACTTGTCAGCATTGGAAAAAAAGAATCATTGGGTGGAACTTTCATTTCCCAGTAACTCTGATATAAGTTTTTTCCTACTTTGTAAGCACTAACATTGTAGAGCATTGCAGTTAAAAAAACTAATTAAAGTTAAAATACCCCGAACTATTTAGAAGGAAAACTAATCCATAAGTATATTCAGCATTAATCGATGAAAGCTATGAATCAAGTTTAATTAGCATAATTTCCTAAACATATACCAAAACCTATACAAGCTGAAAACCTTTAGTTTGGTCTGCAATATCTAGCATTTAAAAATCAACAGAATGTTAAAGACAACCTAACCAAGCTGCTGTAAGTAGATAAAACAAAGTCATTTTTGGACCAAATTTCTGAGGAATACCTTTCATGTTGCCTGTGGAAAACAACTATAATTCACGACTATGAACTGATAAATATTTATTTTACAAGGTTTACATTAAAAAAACCCCTTGATTAAAATGCAACCTATGTTCTACTGTTTTACATACCTGTCTTGTTCTGGTGTTTCACTTAAGGCAAAAAAATTCCATTTAATTTTTTAATACACATTGCGAAGTTTGAAATAGCACACAGGCTAGTCGGTGTTAAATTACTATTGCTTTTACAAATTAAGAGACCTTCACTTAAGATGTTAAGTCATTACACGAGAAGGTCATGGGGTTCTGGGTTCTTTCTCCCCCTCACTGAAAAAAGTGTTTGCAGACTTACAGGACGATAAATGCGAAAACTGATTTAACTTCTAATGATAAAATATTCTCTCCCACTGCACGTTTACATGTATTGTCAAATACTTCTGAAACAGTGCTTGGGATGATACAGTATTCCACTAATAATTTTTCTCAACTTAAACCAAACTTTTTAATGCTTAAATATATGCCCACTAGGACAAATTATACAAATTTAACATTTGCTATGACTAAACTATCATTTAAAAGTTGAAATAACCTTGACACTGTTATGCAAGCAACAGTGTCACTACTCTTCATACCATTTTAGAAGTAAATTTAAGACATTAATAAGCCTGAGTTATTTTAACTATCACCCCACAGAGCCATATTTTACAGTTTCAAGTACTACATGAAGATGTAACTATTAAAATAACCACTAAGTATTAAAAATACAAAAGTTTTAAATAAAACTTGACTCTCACTGAGAAAACATATAGCAAAGCTCATATTTCAACCCCCCCCCTGCCCCCCCCCCCCCATGTAAGTTTTACATTATTTACAAACAGGTAATAATTTCCTAATAAGGCTAAATCAGCAGCAGGTATCTTAGAAACTTCTAGAACATATGAGCATACCACAGACTTTTTTTTTTAAAGGAAATACAAAACATTTGTATCCAAACAACACTGCTCCCTAAGCAGTGAAAGACTGAAACTGCTGTGAAATTAGAAGTTTAATTAAAGTAAAACTCCCCCCTTTTCCCCTTATTCTCTTAAATAAGAAACCAAGCTCACCCGAACAGAGCGAACACGCAGAGCCAGAAACTTAAACATGACTAAGAAACCATGATGTTTGGATTTTCTGACTGAGCCACCATAAGTCTAGCAGGGAAGACCAACCCTGGCGTTTTTGCTGTGACCAGCTGTTCCGGCAATTAGAAAATTTCCTGTCAGGCAAGTCAGACACAGTTGGGGGGTGGGGAGAGAGAAGGGGGGAAAAAAAGGTCAAAAAAAAGGGGAAAGACATAAAAAAAAGGCATTGATTCCACATATACACACACACACACACACACAGTGCCATGATAAAGAAAAACTGGGCAGCAGTGGTACTCGTGTTGCTGATGCTTATAGAGATCAGCACAGGAAACTTAAGCAGATTGCCTGATAGCAACAAGCTGTTGCAGATGTTACTGATTCCTGGTTCCCAGAAAAGAACAAAAGAGATCAGCATCTATTTCAGAAATCACACTACTATGCAATATTTCACTGATTAAGCACAATAGCAAGTATTTTAAGTTCTATATGTGATAATTGTATCTCTATGAATTTTAACTTTACAAAATATTTTAAGATCTCACCTTTTAGACTTCAGTGCAGAGAATGCCTAAAGATTGTTCTTATTTGCCAGAGTTTAGTTAGAGGACCAAAACGACCTTGTGCCTAGTCCTTTGAAATCCCGCACACTGAAAATGCTACACAGATGTTCTAGGCCAAGGCAGACTGCAGAAATATTTGAATTGGATGGCTCAGCTCAAATGTCTGACTTATACACCAATATTGGATTGCTCTGGAGAAAAAGTGAAAGATTTCTTAAAGTAAAAAAAAAACCCCAAACCCAAAGCTTTCTTTCAAAGTTTAAAAAGCCTCAAACACTTCAAATGTTTCCAAGAATTAGAATTCAATCTAATTATTTCAAAGAGTAAGAGATGAAGTTTTTAATTTGATCTGTCTAGATTTAGTATGGGAGCAATTTTTCTGAATACTGACACTATCTTTAGCTCCTTTGATACTTATTAAAACAACGAATTCCAAAGTGCATGTTCCTTTAGTGGAACAAGACTGTTTTTCAAGTAATAAATAAACAACGGCAAGTAAAAATCTTTAGTCGAAGGCATATACAAGTACTCAGCTATAAACATATCCAGGTGATTCCGTTTAGTGACTCTGTATCAAAGGAAACATACAGCAAAATACTGTAGTTCTGCTTGCACAAGACCTTAAAACAAACCCACTCTCCAAACAGCTTCTCTCGACTGGGTTCTAACAAATATCTGGATTATTGCATTTTATGTTATGTTTTAATTCCTCTTCAGAAGACAAGCCAGTAATTTAAGTGGCAGAACACACTGCTGCTATCTCTATCCCACATCCTGGCCGTCTACAGTATCAGTTTCTAGCTTTTCCTTTAAACTGGGATTACACATCTCCCCAGTGTGAGCCAAGACCCCTTGTCAAAATGGATAGGTAAAATAAAGACTCTGACTTTAGCCATATTCCCACAAGCAAAATTGTGCCCTTCTGGTGTTCTCTTGTACTCCCATGGTCTTTATTTGTGTCACATACGCAGGGACAATCTTCCAAATTCTGTGTACTGAATATACACAATTACTATTATTATAAGTTACACAGGCCTTCAGGAACTACTACTACACAAAGGAGGACTTTGTGACTTGACTGAGGCCTCAAAAGTCCTCAATGCCGATGTACTTTTTACAGGCCAGCGTATTACAGTCTTTTTCGAAGAAGCAGTCTTTACTACAACGGCAGTAACACAGCATGAAGAATTATTAAATATTTGTTTCAGGATGAACAAAGCTTCTTGAACACAAGGAGCTTACTGCAATGCAACGATTTCAAATACTTCAAAAATAGCATAAAAATTACTCGAAGCTTTCCTCTCTTCAATTGTTTCAAACTTGCAGATACTTCCCCCTTCAAAACTGAAATACCTCAAGAACTGCAATTTAATAGCAATACACTGGTTTGCACTTGGAAAACTTAAAAGAAATTTCAGTAAGTAGATGGGAGACCATTCAAGCCCTCTGCCTTTACCTTGTCAAGAACAGATACAATTACACTAAAAGCAGAGTGACCAGGAATCTTCAAGTCACTAAATTAAACCCTATGGTAGTAAAGAGAGCTAAAGGCGAAAATGGAGAGTAAATGGTAAGAGCTGCTCTAACTACAACATTACTTAAAGATGAAAAGAGACTGTGGGTAAATAACAATTTTCTTATCTTTCAGCTGTAAAGGTAAGAGCATATTTTGCTGCAGATATGCTGTATCTGCTAAGGGTGACAGGAATTAGGCATTTCAACTGAAACATTTGTACAATTACTGACTACTGCTCTCCCAAACCTTTTATGTGACCTCCCAGTGAAGTACAAAGCACAGTGCTCAGGGGTCAGCAGGGTTACTTCACAACAATAGCTCTCCTATAACTGGCATGGGTCTGCAGCAGGTGGAAGAAAATTCTTGTGTTCTGGGAGAACACAGCCTGCACAGTTCCCAAAGAGCACCAGCAGCCAACCAGAAACATTAAGATATATGCTATGCAACTCACTCTGAGAATCTCTCAGAAGAGAGCTTGCCCTTTTAAATATTCCTTCGTATAAGGAGGAGACAGGTTAGAGGGTAGCAGTCCCCAACAGGGAAGTCTCTGATAACAAGAACCAATTGCTCCAGCAAATTGCTCCCCTTACCTTGAAATCTTTGATAAGGATTTATATTATACATGTTTATCAGGAGACACAACTGTCTCCAAAACATATGGAATGTGGTATGCCTGTCAGTCACAGTTCTGTCAACTGCAGAACTCCACTTGCACAATGCATTTCCTCCTCCTCCAGTACAGAAATATAAAGTGAGTTCATCTTCTCCTCCTCGTTGTTTAATTGGATGCTCTGAGTTCACAAAAATTAAGAGAAATGCTGTCTAGACTTTCAAGCATACAGGGCTCACAGACACTAAAGAGAGCAGGAGAAGTGAAAAATGCTGAGGAACTCTCAAAGCAGTACAGCACATTTGGGAATACATGAGTTTTACTGAATGCTGAAACATTTAATCTAAATGGAGTCCATTAGGTGGACTGACAATCTCCTATACCCTCAGTTCAAGAAGTGTAATATTGCAAATTAAGTCTTACTGGTGCTAGAAAAGCAAGGCTCTGTAGCATGGATTGCTTTCAATTATCTGCAAAAAACAAAGAAGCAGCACACATAAGGAATGAAAAGCCCTTGTCTGACAAAGGTCAACAGTTGAGGAATAGAGAGCTAATTTTTTGAGTTTTCAGAAGCTGAATAATATACTTTTCTTCATAATAAATACATTTGTATAGCCAAAGCAGCAATATTCTATTAAACAGGGGGTGTGGCAGCTTCCATCTGTTAGTTTACAGGCTTTGCAGGGCTACCATCTGCTTTCTCTCCATGTAAAGAGTAAGCAGCTTGACTCTGAATGTTGCTTACACTCTCAAACTACTCAAATTTTCTGACCAAGCTCCAGAAAGTACCCTGCACTTAAGACACTAAATGTAAAATAAGTTGCTCAGAAAAACCATTAGAACACATCAATGAAGGTTCTGCTGTAACCTTGCCTCAACCTGATGTAACCTTTCCTTTCCTGATGACATCTTTGGGGAAAAAAGTATTCCACGGCTTGCTTTCTTTATATATTAGTTTGGTATTTAAGAGTTAACATCTCAGACCAAATGCTCTGCACTGTTTACAAGGATGCTGTAACTTCTCACATGAGGACCTGCAAGTTCATTCTCAGAGAGGTAAGATTCACCATGTCACTAAGTTGCTGACAAAATTCATCCAAGTTGCACCAGAGTAGAGTGCTTTGGAAGATAATGAATTTCCAATTTCATTTTACTAGACAAATAAAAAAAAAGGTATTCTGCCTTTTGCAAAGCACAACCTGGGCATTGAGAAGGGAATAACTGGATTTAATTTTTACAGATGTAAATGCTTTGCCTGAGAAGCTTATTTGTTCAAGAATAAAGTTATTTAATTGTAAAACAGAATTAAATACATGAGTACATATATCTAAGTATACTTAGCAGAATACACCAGAGGAATATAAAAATTACAGAATACTTTCAAGTACAAGTTTAGTATTTGTAACCCAAGCTGTTACAAGTAGCTACACAAGTAGCTGTTTCAGCTAAAATTAAGTATCACATTGTAAATAATGAGAAATCCAAAACTTGGTGGACTATGAACACTTGTGAATCCAAACATTTCCCTAATGTTTAAGAAATTATAGCTATGTTTTAAAACCTCTACCACAGAGCCAAGAATTTTAATTAAAAAACTGACAAAAATGCACAAACAGAAAACTGAAATGTGAAGGTTATATCAGCAAAAGTAAAACAAACATCAAAATGATCATCAGAAATGCATTCATTCTCATGTTAACATAGGTGACTGTTCTTAAACATGGAAACTGTTACTGATCACCCAAGCGGGATTATCCAACAGAAGTTTAGAGCAGCCCTGAAACGGTGCTTCCATTTACCAAAAGGCAAACTAAATTTCTGAAAAGTTGAGTTCTCACCAGTACATATTACAAATTAAGGTAAAACTAAAAATCAGTTAAAGCCTCCCTGAAATGGTTTAAAATCTAAAAATCTGGCAGTTTAGTTATGCTTCTTCCCCTGGATTACTTCATTTTAACATTCTCATCCTACATTTTTTTCACAGATGAAGACACAACAAATGAGATTATGCCAGATTACTCTGGATTTAGTATTACTGCTTGAGTGATGGGGCCTGTTTCGCCCATGGCTGTAACTGGTGAATGATCTCCCTCTCCTTATCATGACATCGCTATTCCTGTGCCTTACACATTTATTGTAAATCATATGGTATATATGCATGTAAAATAACAGAATCTCAGCACTGAGCAATCAAATTCAATAGTTCAACAAAGAGACTATATTGTCCACATGCTTCAGATTATTTTTCCAATGTATCCTGAACCCTTTTTTTAAGATCACACTTTTCTTATAAAGTCTTTTAATAAAAAACACTGATTGGGAAGACAGCGGTCTTAATTTTCATCTCTCCTGACTGCAAACAGATGTGTTATTTAAATTCTACCAAGAAAAAATAAATTTTAAAGGTCTTTTTAACTACTGACTTCTCTTTGCAAGCATTTCTTGCTCTACCTTTTGACTACCCCCTGACTAGTCATTGTCACCTTAGTTACACATTTTTAGTAAGATGGTGACAACGACTAAGATTTAATTTTTTATCACCCAGATCAGCATATTTTAAAATGATCTGTTTTGATTTAGTTTTAGTTCTACATATGCTTTAATTCTGCTTGTTTAAAAGTAGGGCCCTGTTTAAAGTTTCACCAAAGCATGCAAGAAGTCAAGGGTAGTAACATGACCCCACCACCTGCATTGAAGAGAGGTTCATCACAGGCTTGAGCCTGAATAGGTTCCACTTCTGCCTCTACCAAAAAGAAACAACCTTTAGTCCTTGCAGGTTACCAAAAAGAAATAGACATGATTTTTTCTGCAACTTACAAAGTACTAGTGAAAAGCAAACTTTTCACAAATTCTTGGAACCTAGTATTTTTCATATGTTTAATAATTAGGCTAGAGCTAGTAGAGCGCAACGGTAATGCATCAGTTGCACTCATTGTTTTATCAGCTAAATAGAATCCAGATAATAAAACATTACAAAGAACACAGCACACATATGATAAGCACCTCACATATACACAAAATGGGAAGCCACCTGCTAGACTAGCTGAAGTTTCTGGTTAGCTTTATTTAGCAATAAAGCATGCAGCATGATTGCAACAGCCCAAAACAATTAATTTGCTCAGTTAATTTACTCAATCTCTATGGACACAGAGGTACAGAAAGCAATGGCAGACAGCACGGGAGTGAGAAAGGTAGCAAATAAAAGGCTTTAAATAGCTTCCCCTTTCAGTAATGTTCACTTAAGCTTTTACATTAGGTTAAGCTTCAGCCAGCTGTTCTTATGTTTATTTCCTGCTGGTCTCAGGTCATTTATAAAATACATCAGATAAAAAAATGTTGACAACAAGCTATAAAGTCAGATATACCCAGCACACTTGTTGCAATAAAACCAGAATTACTGAATGATCCCCCTTTTAAAAGAAGCAAGACTTTGAACCATACAGCATCTTGGACTCCTTTGAAACTGGTATCTTTATAGCTCCTGCTTTTCCTAGAACAACCACCAAATCTGAATCAAGTTATGTAACTCAGGCTTTCCTATTAATTAACTGTACTTTTGACCAAAAGAACATGGATGTAATGAAAAAAACCTTATCTTTTGATACACAGAATACCAGAGCGTTCCTATATTAAGTTTTAATGTTTATTTTAAACTTTCTGATTTGCCTTATCAGCACACTATCCAACCACTTAACACAGCAAAAGGATGCAGTATTTCAAGTTTTCACCCCCTTCTATCTCCACAGAAATATGGCAACTCTCTATCCTGAACCTGCATACTTTACCCTCCCTTTCTTCTCACTCCTTAATTCCCCACTCTTCTACCTCCTCCCTCTCAAGCATCACAGGTGGAATGGGAACTGTGTCAGTCGTCAACACTGTTTCTGCTACTCCTTCAGTTTTCCTCTGCCCCAGCACAGATCCTTTCCACAGAGGCCTGTTCTTCAGGAATAGACTGCGCCAGCCTAAGTCCCCATGAGCTGCAGTTCCTGCCAGAAGACCTGCTCCTGTGGGCTCTCCACAGGCTGCAGCTCCCTTCAGGGCACATCCACCTGCTCCAGTGTGGAGTCCACAGCCTGCAGGGTGATCTTCACTGTTATCCTCCAACAGGCTGCAGGGGACAGCCTGCCTCACCATGGTCTTCTCCAGGGTTGCAAGGGAATCTCTGCTCTGGCACACTTCTTCACTCATCTTGGCATCTTGCAGGGCTGTTTCTCTCATATTTTTTCACTCCTTACCCTCATAGATGCAACACAGCATTTTTGACCCTAAGCATGCTATCACAGATCTCTACCCACATGGCTGATGGCCTTAGCTTTGGTCAGTGCTGGGCCCATTCTAGAGCTGGTTGGATCTGGCTCTGCTCTACATGGTGGCGCAAAGCCCCTGACCTCTTCTCTCAGAGGTCAATCCCCCCACCAAAGCCTTGCCTTGTAAACCAAATGTAATAGCTAAGTTACAGACTCAAAACAAGGAAAGAACCGAGCAATAACACAAGTCAAAATAAATAAACAAACCAAAATGGAACACTTTCTGAAAGATATGTTCTAGTTTATGCAAGAATTCAAGTAAGCATCATAGTCTATATTATGCATAATATTAGAACAAATGATCTCCTAGCGTTGCCTTCTACACACACAAATACTGTTCCTTTCTTATTCTTTAACACTGCACTACTTCAGCCACCTGTCAACAGTTGCCTTGTTTCTTCATCTTGTGTTAAATACAGCAGAGCCTTGATGCTGCTAGGAGGAGCCAAGTGCAGCTATACAGTGCAGGCTTTCAATCACCCAATTTTCATGGCAGCTTAAGAGCTACATCGATTATGGGTACATTTGAACACAAGCATGGAAAAAGCAACTTATCTCAACTGTCTCTGTCCACAACTTCAGCAGAGAGAGAAACTGTTACGGTGTTGAATTATATCCATGTTTGATAGACGGAAACAGCTTGGACCATCTACTCACAACCTGAAGCCTGCGCAATATGCAATACCAGCATATGAACCCTCAACTCCAACCAAATACAGCGTTTCAAAAACTGTTTTTATTGGTAAAGCCATTCATCACCAGACTTAACATTCAGATAGTACTTTCTAAAACAAAACTACAGGTAAACTTCATGTTTGAAAAAATTCACAGGCATTGCAACAAGAAAACTGAACTCAGTGCTATCTTCACATTATGAAATCTTGTAAACGGCACATTTGACATGAAGACAAGGAACCTTAAAAAATTATCACAGTCAGGAAGGCTCATCGATATTCTCTTTAGTAACAATCTCTCAAAAAGCCTATAATTTAAGAATTCCTTCAATGAATGCCTCTCAATAACAAGCACAGTGGAAACCACACTTTCACATTTGCTCCTCACCCTTGACCTTCCCTGAAACACTATTAAAAGCTGACGAATGAGTTTTTAGAACAATAGGATACCAAACTAGACAAGAGAGTCAGTGAGAAAAAATCTCTCTCAAAAATATTAAGATCCTAGATTGCACCTCATGTCCAGAAACCTAAACACCAAAACACTAGTGGCAAACTGCCAATGAATTAAGTGATGTCAGCGTGCTCCAATATTGCACTATCTTTATCACAACCATCTTTTACTCACAGTTTGTGGGTTGATTTCATCTTCTCCCATAGGTTCATCCACAACTTGCTGTCCATTCTGTAAAAAAGACACAGAAAGTGAAAATGAATACTGAATCCAAGTACAGAAACAAATACATAGGAGATAGGCTTTCACAGCATGTTACTGTACTCTCTTCTCCATATTCCACAAAAGCAGGTAACTGAAAATAAGCACGGACAGCTCCATATTGCCGGCATGTAATACCACTCTTGCTTTGATCCTCACGTATTATCAACCTGGATGAAGTCACAGAAAGAAATATATAAACACCCTGGCATTTGAAGCCTCACTAATACACAGCTAGACATTGTTTTTCATTACTACAACTTCTGCAAAACAGTTAAACCTGATGAAGACTGAACAGCAAAAAGCCACAAAAAACCCCCAACAGATAAACAGGTTCTAAGAGCATGACCTTACATAGCAAGTCAGCCCTTATTCCACCTTAAGGAAAATGTATAACTACAGTAGATTTAGACAAAACACTCAATGCAATTATAATTTCACTATTAATTTTACAGCATTTACTACTTTCTGTACTTTCCCAAGGGCCATTCTAACAAGCCATACAGAAAAAGGTTTGGAATTTGAAATTTAGTCCCACAGATTTAAAAAAAAAAAAATCTTAATTACCTTGCTGGTCCACAAAGGCTTTCTTTTTCTTGACAGTGATACTAAACTTGGAGAATTTCTAAGAGATATTTTTTCCTGACTTTGAATGACTCTGCTTACACAACAAACCTGACGAATAGTAAGTTGTAAAGAAAAACATCAATTTCCTAAGTTATGGTACAGGGCATCACCTTGGGCATTAATTCTTAGTTTGCTCCTAAAGTTTAACAGCAATTTAGTATCATTTCAGAAACAAATGAAAAACTATTAAAGATGGTTACAATTTTCCGTTGCCTCTGGAGACAGATTTAAGTTAATTCGTGCATTGTTTTCCTAGAGAACACAAAATCTAATTAATCCAATTTTTCAACTCTTGATTGACTTAAAAGTTAAATACATGTATAGATAGCTATCTTTTAGATGTTAGAAAGTTAATAACAGCTGCTCAGAAATTCAGAGATTTTAGCTTCATTCTGTGCCTTCCTTCCCACCATTCAGTTTTGCAGCAGATTTCTTCAGAACCTTCTTGGCGTTCTTCTGCAACAACTTCTGATTAATATAGCCTTCTAAGCTTGCATATGGCTGGAGGAGTCTTTAATATGTAACAGATTAAATCCTAACCACTTATGAATTCGAATTTTCAAATATTGCAAGTACACTGAACATTCAATTGGATGATTACCAGCTCTCTAGCAACTTTTCTCCTGAGCTTTTGATTTTTTTGCTGTAAGATACAGCTGGAAAAAGCTAAATTATGGGAATTACGGATTTCCCAAATATGACACAGGTGGGTTGGGGCTTTTTTGTTTGTTTGTGGGGTTTTTTTGAGGGAACTTTTTTTTTTGTTTTTTTTTAAGTTGTTTTTTGTTTGTTTTGTTTAAGTGGTGGGGAGGGGAAAAAGGCTGGGCTTTCTGTTGGCTTTCCAGTGCAGATATCTGGCCCACGGTAGCAGTGCTATTTTCTCATCTTTCCTGGCTTCAGGAAGACACCAGATACATTTCTGGCATGACTCTGGTCTACTCTAAAAGCTGTCATTCCATGATGGAGGACTAGTAAGAAATCAGTGTCATGTGCTATACGTTACTACAGCAGAGAATATAACCTTTAAAAGCTGTTTCAGTTAAGTGCAGCTAAGGGTAATTTGATAAGATGATGCTCCAAAAAGCCCAGATTCCCCACACTGTAATATCTTTTACTTACAGTGTACAGGCAGTGGATATTGTATTGTACTATCCTTCCTTAAAATAAATAAAAAGTTGAAATTATCAAATGGAAGACCAGAAAAATACCAGCTTAGCTAAGGAACAGAAATGAGTGTTTTTAATAAAGCTTGTTTACAGGGAAACATATTGTGTATACATATATCATTACCATCAAGGCCACAAGTCACATACCTTCTCTTTTCTCAAATTTAAGACATAAATTAACATTTGTATTTTAGCTACATAGCTCCACATTTTGTTCATGCTACTAGATAGCTTTCTTAGTATCTTGCCAACTGAAAAAAAAAAAAAAAAAGAAAACCAGTAGGACAACTAAAATAATTGACTTTAGCTGAAAAGGAGGAGTCTATAATGTCCTAACAACAATAATGGCTAAACTTTGGGGCCTAAAATAGGGCAATTTGTATATCAAAACCATGTGCTCTAAACTGATTCCACTCCACATGCAGATTTTCAGAAATAGTGATTACTGCCACAACAGTCATTCAGCTAAATAATAATGTGCATTACCTGCAGAATAAGTAAGAATTTACCACACAGTAAGCTTTACGTTTTCACGTATACTATTTTAAGACAACTGAAATTAGTTGGAAGTGAAACCCAATCTCAGAAACTTCAGACAAGCCTCCCTTCAAAGACAAAAGGCGAGATCAACCTCTGTTTTTGAAAAGGCTCTAATCTTCAACCTCACTGACTTTTTCAACCGTCAACCAGAAAAACCACAGCAAACTTCTGCAAAACAAATAAACTGTTCTGCACAATCTGGTTTTCCTGTTTAATCCTGCACTCCTTACAGTTACTCTTCAGTTGAATTCAAGCAACGCATTCAAAACACACTTACTGGAACTAGGAACAAACTCAAGGAATCAGCATGAGCACCATGCAGTCATGTCTGAGCCAGAGCACTGGATTAGCAAGATCTCTTTAAACAGGTCTACCCAAGCAATGATTATACTAAGGGAATCACTGGATGGTAGAACCAGTTTTTCTCAGAGCAGTCTGAGCCATGTAAGGTAAAGAAGAATATGTATATATGATTTATGGTTTGCTGGTATATGATAACATTAAATGGAAAGCAGCTGTGTATTCGGAAAGGCTACGAAGTGCACTGCCTTTCTTAGGAATTAAAACATAAAGCCCAAAGGTTCCTGTTGGAAATGGCACTGTTGAAATCACTGTGGAGCGAGGAGGTCAGCAGCATGCTTAAGGGGTGAGCAAATGAAATACATTTTGTTTTGCTGGGCGTAGACTCCCTCTAGTATTTAACTAGCACCAAGGGCATGAGTCGATGACATAACAGACTGGGAGTAGATATAATAGTCTGATGAATACAGACTAAGAGGAGGCTGAATATATATCTTTCACATTCTCAGATTAGTCTAACTCAAAAGACGGAGATGCTAGACCTTGATTATTCTTCAGCTGCTCTCCTCCCGTAGCAGGACAACTAAGTAAGTAGAATTGATCCAAGATCTGGCTATTCCCAGTACTCTGGTTTCAAAAGTAAAATGTATTTCAGATGGCGACACAAGAGAAGTATAAGAAAAATAACAGAAAAGGTCCAGGGAAAATTTCTACTTACACCTCCATACACCAACAATCAATTTATGCCAGGGAAAGAAGGTTGCATATCCCTTATAAAGGCAACATACAAAATGGTCTTCAAATCCACTCTGATTCAACTTCCTATTCTGTGATCCCATGGAAAAAGTCACATTAATTTAGCTACAAATTTGATTCCCCAAAGCTTTTAAACCTGTTGCTGTATCTCACGAAATTAGTAGAAATCAATACTTAAATGCAGCTGGGTTCCAACAGTTTTATTGAAGGCACACGGACAGGAACACAAAGAGGTCCTACAGGTTCTCTACTAGGCATGACAGACATCAGGAAATCTTTATCAGGCAGCTGGTACATGAATGTCCCCCATAAGATCTGAGAGAACCTCTGACACAAAAGTCAATCAATCATCAATATTTCTAGCAATCAAAAATTACAGGTTTCAACCCACTGAACTCTCAGGATATAACAACTCAGGATTTTCCTGGCAGAAAGACAGTATAAAGAAAGCTTTTGAAAAATTCAGATTATTTCAATTCTTGACCAGTAATGCACACCCATAAAAAACCACATTGCAAGGACCACAAGATGGCAAGTAGCGTCGTATGTTAAGGTACTGGCACCAAGAAAATACAGTCATACCAAATCCTTTTAAGAAAGAAGTACACCAAGAAATGTAGCCCACATCCCCCCCACAATCAATTAACCACTTCCTTTGAAGCACTGAATATCCTGTACTTTATATACTACTGTTATATATTGATCTGCAAATCGTAATGCCACTTTTTTTTTATTTTAATTTTTAATTATGGTTCCAACATTTACAGAAAGAGATCCAATTAATCTCAGAAGTCTGGCAAAACTCACCTGCACAATAAACCTAATGATTTTCACATCTACCTTTCTGATTAGCACTGGATCCAGATGGGCAATTTTGTACATAAAATACAACACCTAGCATCCATAAATACAATTAGGACTTAGCAATCTGGGGCAGGGTATCTTGTTTTAATAATAATGTCAGGTAACCATCATTCCCATTACATAGTGTTTTTACATGTATCTAAACTACATTAATTGAAATATTAAGTGGGCAAATCATTATGTTTCCTATTGTACTATTTTTCCTATTTTTCCATTAATTTCATCAATAGTATTATAGATAGCATACACCTGAAGTTTTTAGATTTAGTTAAGGATCTCCACTCCTACATTCTGTTTGCAAATCAAAGTTCTACTAATTTGGACCTACTTTGCCAAACACCATGTTCTTTTCTACAGTCTAAAAGGATTTTCTTTTTCTCAAGGGCATAAGTTTGTCCCCAAAGCTTCTTCGATATTGGACACCTTCTTCCACCTCCAGAATCTCTCTCCTTTGCATTTAGACTATTGTTAGACTATTTTGGGATGTTTAAGTATTCTTTCTGGCAAAGATTTTAACTTTTTTGCCCTATGTTTGTCAGTTATTTAAAAATGTCTTATGAAACTGATACCAATTGCATCTTTTGCGATAATTCTTCTGCCACTAAACTCAACATTCCCTAATTATTAATATTGGGCTTGTGCATACAAATTAGCAACCAGTCCTTATACTACTAACAGAGTTCAGTATACTTTGCAACTATTGGCTTTTCCATGCAATTGGTGCCTTGTGACAAGAGCATAAAACTTGGTTAAGACAAAAAATGTTATATTATTAGAATTAGCAATTAATTAACAAGAGTTAAATAAAGAACTAAACTGCGTATCAGTGCAGAATGATGCTTTGAGTATATAAATAAGCAAGAAGATAATACGCCCGAATCAGACCATTTACAAATTGTAATGTAAAAGTTTTAACATGCCAGTGAGTAACATTAGTGATTGAACTTCTCTCAGGTAACTCCTTGTTTTCAACTACCGAAACTTCCACTTACCCAACAGCTCCTAAACACAGTTACAGGGTTTAAACACATGAGAACTTTCAATATTATTTATTATTTAGTCATTAAAACACTGTGTATATATAGATCTGAGCTCTTTCTCTCTGCTGTTTTCCAGGGACTCTCAACCAACAAAGCTCAAGAACCACAAGGTCCTCGGATAGAGTAAAGCTGTAACGATGCTTCTGGCTTGTTTCGAAGCAGCACAGAATGCAGTATTCTCACTGCAAAATTCGGAACAAATTTGCTGTTAGCAACACAAGGCGCTGTGTGGAACTACCTTTGGTAAAAACCTTTTGAACTTGCTATTTTAAGCAGCAAAGAGCCACCCTGAGAAAAAATTTGTAGGTCTGCAAAAAAATAGTTGAAAATAGACTGAGAGGACATTAAGAGGTCATCCAATCTATCTTCATGCATCAAAGCATGATAAGCTATTCCTACAATGCTGCTCACAAGACATTTATGTCTAAGCCCTTTTTAAATCTTCAGGAGTTTTCACAATCTATTCCAGTGCTTAAATAAAATATAAGGCTTTAATAGGATCTGAATTAATGACTTGTGCCCTAACTTCTGAGCTGCGAAGCCACACAGATCCAAAGCACTTACCTAAATCCTGACCTGATTAAAATTTACTAGATGTAAATAGCAGAAGTGAGCCATCATCCTAGACTTCTCTAACTGTTCTCTTACAGCACTTATTCAAAACATTTTGCATATACTGTTAGAAATACTACATACAAGTATTAAAAACTCATTAAAAAATCAAAATTCCCACAAGTAGTTTTTATATAAAACTTTGTTAACTCAAGTTCCATGAATTCCACATAATTTAATCTCAATTTTACTGTCTAAGCTGACTGACTTCTTCCTTTGCTGAGTATTAAAAGAAACAACAGGATGTTGAAACTTGCCTCTCCATAGACAATCTCAGATAAAAGCCATTAACTTGCAGATCATTTAGGTACAAAGCCAAACTTCTTTAAGTAAGGCTACTTGTGCAACTTTAACTAAGTGATTTCTTAAACCCTATCTACTTTACCACCTTCTTCCTATCTAGTATGACTCAAGAGTAGTTTAACACTACAGAAAAGCAGTCCCCTTTCCTACACCGCAATGGTTTCCTTGGCACTGGCATTTGTCAAGCACTGGGCCAAGTCAGGTTAGAAAAGTAAAAACGTTAGCAGCTCTCAGCGAGTTTAATTCTCTGAATTAACTCATCTTTAACTCAGAGAAGTGTCACAACGTTATTCAAGATGCTGTACACATATTGTCATAAAATTTTTGTCTTGGACAACTACTCTGTGTAGCTAAAACCAGCTCCAAATCATGTGTGGTCATGTATTCAAGAACAAAAAACCCCCAAAAAACAAACCAAGAAAATAAGAAATAGACAGGGAAGTGAAAGTCTCAGTTTCCTACCTGTAAAAGTGAATGGGTGGTATATTATTACACTTAATACATCAATTCAGCAGCCTTAGTAAAACAAAATAAAAAAACCCCACACCACCTAATCTCACTTCATCTGCTCCAAAGAGGAAGAATAAATACACACATTAGAAATCCCCTCCTTCAATATATCCAAGCACTGCTGCACACATGAAAATAGAAGAAATTCCTTCTGCTCGCACACATAATCTTAAGAGCAACTCTGGCACCTGACAGAGTACAAATCTTATTACCGAGAGTGCATTTGCACGAGAAGGCAGGTGCCCCTCACCTTCCCTGCCTCCTGCAGGGACAGGTCCATGGAAATGCCTGGTGCCTCCCTGGGCTTCTGCCAAAGGACTGGGCACACACAGGGAGGCTGTCCCACGCCCTTTCCCTATGAGCAGGGGCAGCAGGCACAGCAAGGCTCACTGCAGTGCCCTGGGCTGCACGCACAGGTTTCAGATGTGAGTTGGTTTCTCAGAATGCATGATAAATTGCAAAGCTTGAAATTTAATACTGCAGCCAATGAAAGCATTACTCTTCATACTTATTTTATAATTGATTATTTTAATACATTCTGCTACAAAGAGAGAATAAGCTGTGGAACAACTTCACTATTTTCTAAAATTTAGGATCTCTGAGGTGACTATAAAAGTCAGCTGCAGGAAGATAGGAGAAGAAAGACTCCCCATGAACATAAAACCATTGTTTCACATGTAAGTCTAAGACCCAACAGTAACTAATTTTGGCAAATGTGTTATATAAGAAATAATTCAGATAATATTTACATCCCAAACCCACCACCTTTTGAGTTGGCACGACAAATTTTTTTGGAGCTAAGTATTGTTGGACATTTAAAATCACAAAATACAATTTATTCACATCATCTGCATATAGCTAAACATGTTTCAATAAATTAATGCTTGGATTCAATTATTTAATTTTTAAAAAAACATTTATTTTAATTAAAATTTAGAAACTGTCAGGAAACAGACCTAGACAATAATAATAATGAATTTTTAAGATACATACCCATTTATACACAATTGAATGGCTTCACTGAATAATTAAATATATTAATAATTAAAAAATGGTAGTACATTTCCTCCAAAAATAGTTAAGTGGAGCATTAAGCATACCACAGGGGTATCTTGCATCAAAGGCAATCCATGGTAACTCTTGGTGATAGGAATGAACTAGCAGTAACTTTGTGGTCGACGCACTGGAGTAGGTCCCTGGAAATCAGAGTTCATCTGCTTCTAGAACAGACTCCATGAATGATGCTAGATGGGGTCACTAAGCTGTTGAGCCTCATTTTCCCATCTGTTACATAGGATTTTTCTCCCCTCTATTTCCAATGGGTGAGGCATTTAATCTTATTTCAGGGAATAAGGAGAGAATAAGTAGCACAGTACCACGTATGCAAGCATACAGCACAGCATCCGCAGTACTCAACCACTTTGCCCAAATTTTAAAGTTCCCCGAAGAGTTTCTAACTGTATCTAGTTTTACTGATTAAATTGTTCTCCTCTTGAAAATCACCAAGATTGAAAAAAAAACCCAATTACATGAATCTACTCTGTCCTGAAAAATTGCTTAAAAGTTTCACTGTTGGATATGGCTATGAAGTATATCTGGTGACAAAAAGAACCCAAACAAAAAAAACCCCCAAAACTCCAAACCCAAAACAAAACACCTCTCCCCAACAAGTGCTGCACAAAAAACGACAACTCCAAACCAGTATCTTGAATGAGTTCTTAGAGCTGGTGGATCTGCCAACTGCCAAGATCAGTCAACACATAAAGCTAATATTTTTGATGTGCATAAATAATTAAACGCCCACCCTCAGTCTATGCATCATTGTGACTCTAAGTCAAGCATTTCGAATGACAACAACTACAGTCAGTGTGACAGACCACAATCAATTCAAAGAAAACAGACACGCCTTTAAATGTGTCAATCTGCTTACATCTACTTTGTGTTACATGTCCCAGCTGGGGCAAGAAATATTGCCTACGCTACAAAAATCAAAACAATAACAAGGTAAGAACTGCCTTGTCATAAGAAAACCAACAGAACCATTCAAAGAAGTTAAACTCAACAGCTCCACACAGAAACCAAGAGCTGCAGAGAGCACACAATAGTGCATGAAGGTACTGAATTCAACAGAGTAAAGCTTCTGCCTTCTCCTACCCCACCCAGCTGACCACAGGACATCATTACTATGCCACGGACGAGGACAGTGTTAACAAAAAAAAAAACCAAAGCAGGTAAAGCAGTACCAATAAGAATATGAAAAAACTGAACACTCCTGCCATCCCCCACCCCAACCGAAACACTACTCATGTAAATGACGTATTTCTCAAGACAGTATTTACATATATATAAGATCTGCTACCTGTCTATCACCGTAGTTTGTGGAACATAGTGTATACTACTTATTTAGATGAGAATTTTATTTCCAATTCCTATTTTTAACTTGGTACAAGAAAACATCACCTGACAAATCAGTGAAAAACTCAGACTTCAGAACGCACTGTGCTGACAGCAGTTATGCCTGAGAAGCGACAGCCCAGTGCTGCACAGAATTCTGTCTATAATGGAGTGACAATGGATTGTCTTCAAAATCCCCACAGACCAGTCCATTTAGGTGATTCCACTTTGGCTGTAACTATTTACCTGAGTTTGCTATACTGGAAATGACTGTAAACATAGCCTTTGTTCCTGTGGAAGACAAGTACAACACTGATTACACAGACTAGGTACAGAATGTGAAGAGACAATCACAACCATGGCTCACGGCTGCAGGTGGTAAGACATCTGATAAATTTCAGCTTCCAGGCCAGAAATATATATTGACACAGAGAATGCCACACTGACTCAGAATGAAATTACAATGTAAAATTTACATTATATAGTTTCTTAAATGTATCAACATGACTGTTAAATGCTAGTACCCCTAGTCTCATGCAAAGTTCAAATAATCCTGGATATAGAACATAAAATAAAGAAATTTGTGAAGGAAGATTCATACCATCTATTTAAACACCTGAACAGGTGACCATAAATCCTGTCAAGAGCAGTGGAAAAAAATGAACTTTCTCCAGAGCCAATTTCAAGCACCTAAATTAAAACTCCTAAAGACAGCTGTCACAAATGCTACCCAGAAAGTCTAGCTAATGGCATTTCCTTAAGATAGGCAGTTCTTGCAACAAACTGGTGTCCAAAATTTGGCTGCCATAAGTGTATTCATTCTCCTCCAGTTGATATTAATATGAAGAGTTGGAAGTACAGATCAAAGGATCAGGCTAGTTATTCAGGCATTCAAATGCAAACTCCGATCATCAATACTTAATTTGCTCAAAAGCAGACAACTTGAAATAACAAGCATATTCTCACCATGAAAAACAAACCTAATCTTGTTATGGAATCCTGAGTAGACCCTGAGTCAATAAGAGACAGCATCATTCCAGAGGCTTTAAAGGTGCTGTGATTTAAAACATGAAACTGAAACCACACATTATATTATACAGACAATATGTTTTAAAAATAGTGTAACAACTTTACACTTTAAAAAAGCTGTCAGAGATGTAATGTGGATCACTGACCTATTTGCACCTGTAGAAACAGAAGTCCTGCAAACGATTTCTGAAAACCATAAAGTCATATTTTATCTAAAAAAAAAATTGTCTGCATTACTTTTTAAGAAAGACTACATTCTACTGTCCTGTACCTAAGTTACAGCAGCTCTTTGTGGTTAACTACACTTGCAAAGTAAAGCTATTTCAAGGTATTCTAGTCCTCCTTGTAAATTTGCTCACCCATCACAGAATACCACCTCCTTGGGTGGTACCACTATAACTACAGGACTACATCAGGAAACAAACAAAAAATTAAGCCAATTAAAAACTCTGTGACTTGTTAAGACAAGGAAAGTGTCTGAGTTTTAGTGCTCAAAAATTTGTAATTCCGTATGAGGATAATACAGTGTTATAAGAACTGTGTCAGCAAATCTGAGAGGTTAGCGGAAATGCTTTACTCAGTGTTACAGCTAAAGACATTATTAGTACCAAACTATGACTGAAATCACAATGAGTTTCAGGCAAATGTAAGAATATTTTTGCCCAAGGATACTCTTGCAGAATAGAGTCTGTAATTAGGATATTGCTATGCTGCAGATAAACACAACTCATGCAAATCAAAAATCTAAGTTATGCATTTAGGTCACTTGTCTACGTATTTGAATTAAATGTATCTATTTTCACTAAAATATCTTTTCTTAAATAGTCATTTCACATAAGCAACCTTTCCAAGTAACTTTTTCCTTTTGAGTGTCATCTGAGAATCTTTTGCAGGTGCAGCCTGGTCTTTTCAAGAATTAAGTGGTTATTCTAAACAAGGGCTTTGGAGTGCACACCTGTCAGTCTCATGTTTAATTAGTGGTCCTAGAAATTTTTTGGTGATAAACTACTGTAGACTCATGTCAATATAAGAGTTTCTTTACTTTTTAGGAAGTGATGAAATATGTTTGTTTCAAGAAGTTTATGACAGCAATTTAAAAACGAATAATGTCTGAAATATGCTAAACAAGTCACAAAGTATATCATGCATGTACACACATTTCAAATAACGTAATCTATTTTTCTACCTATCCAGCATGCACGGAAGACTAAAGCAACAGTTATGTTCTTTTCTCTAAATGATTAATCTAAGTGTCTTTTCCTACCACCTTCTACGTCACCCTCAAGCATCACAGTACTATTGTAGTTACTCCCAATTTAAAATCACCAGAAGTCAGTGAATAACTAGCAAGAATTTAAAAGTAGCTACAGTAACCGGCAAGAATTTAAAAGCTGTATCTGCCTGTCAGATCTGAACTGTAAGTTCTTCTGACTCCCTGAGCTACAGTGACTTTCAGCAGAAGGATGACAAGACGAAGATCAAAAGGACAAATCCTGATACTGCAGAAAGTCTGCATTGGTCTCTCTTTGCTCCTCTCACTAAGGAGCGAGTCTTAACCTTGCGACTAATTGTTGTGAGCTGGCCTGGGTCCACACCGCTCCACATCAGCATCACTTGAAGCAGCCTGGCTGCGAATCAGCTGGAGCCGATTCAGGTCGAAGCTGCACTGTCAGAAGCAGCTTCTTCTTTTCAGATGGAATCTGGTCACAAACTAGCACACGCACTGTGGGCTGCTAGGGACTCACGGAGCAAGCACAACGGAATGTGTAGGTGCAGTGTTTACATAGACCCAAACTAACAAAGTAGCAGGAAAAAAATTAAAATAGATGAAAGCTTCTATGGCCTCGGTGGCAAATGACTCTAATTTCCAGCCGCTCTCATTATCCCAGCCTAGGAAAGCTGACACGCGTCCTGCCTAACAAGGACAGGCACAACACGCACGCCCCGCTACCACAGCGGGAAACCCACAGTGCGCGGCACCCCGGGGATGTTCCCGGCAACGCCGCGGAGCACAAAGCTTCACCCATGCTTCACCACCCTTCACGTCGCTGCGGTTTCCCAAACGCTTGCGAAACTGCCGGCAACCCCATCCTGCCGAGATAAGGGGGCAGCGGCACCGGGCGGGGACCCGCACGGGGAGCGGCGGCAAGGCGAGGGCACCGGGCAAGGCGAGGGCAGGCCTGGCTCTCCTGCCCACCCCGAGCCGCGGAGGCGGCACGGCCGCCCCGGGAAGGGAAACTCGCCGTGACAGTAACCAGACACCGCGCTGGAACAAAAGCGCCCGAGCCGGCGGCCGCCGCGGAGGCAGGTTACTCCCTCCCGGGAACGGGGCGGAAGGGGAGGGAGCGCGCCGGGAGCAGCCCGGTCCCGGGAAACACGCCCCGAGCCCGGCGCGGGCGGGGAAGTCCCGGCCGGTGCCGGCCGTGAGTCAGTGCCCCGGAGAGGAAGCGGCGTGCAGGGGCC
>VZRL01003869.1:119902-169914 GCA_013397895.1 Origma solitaria | reverse complement strand
CCCCGCCGAGAGGAGCTGCGGGAGCCGGGGCTGCCACCGCCCTCCGGGCTGGGGAAAAGGAGAGACACGGGAAGCTTGTGGGCATAAACAAGCGCGGAGGGAGAAGTCGAGAGGCTGGTGAGACGTGGTGTTGTGCAGAATATCCTTAGGCAAAGAGGGAAAGGAATTTGGTTTTGTAGCAACACCGTTTAAGCAGTAGTTGGACTGCGTGAGTAGGAGTTGCCTCGAAGCGGGAAAGTCATATTTCCAGAGGCCAAGAGACATGAAGATAAAGCTGTCAAAAAAACCCCCACAGGTTCTGAAAACGGCCCTTGTTTTACTTTGCATTCTCAGCTGTTAGCTGGTACATAAGCATACACACATAAACTGAGACCCACAACGTATGGGGTGTTACATGGTTCTCTTAAAATGCTAAGCAGTGTAATAAACACCCGTCCTTTTGGAATATCAGATGGCTTGGCTGATGCTGCAGGATCCTTGAAACATGAGACCAGCAACTGAAGGTGGGTGAACACTACTGTCAGGTTTCTGGCTGTTGAAGCCAAACTTTACCGAACTGTTTGAGAAGGCCACTTTGTTTTCAACAGCCCCCACTGTCCCGCAGCATTTCTGGATTTTTGACGGGTCGCATGATTTGTTCTATCCTTTATAAAAGTTAACATTCTTCAAAAATTTGGAAGTTTTTTTGGAGTGGGAGGAATGGCAAGAGTGCTAGTAATTAAAAGTGTGTGTGCGTGTATGCACACACTGCTGTGATGAACACAGGCTGCTTCTGTTTCTGCTTGGTAGCATTTTTGATCCCACTTTATATTCACGTAAGCATAAATACCTATCTACAAAGAGGTAGAAAGGAGTGGATAGGCACTTGCTCATAATGAATCAGTCTTCAGCTGGTCCTACAGAGACTTCCATACCTGGAGTAAAAGGTCGTGGTTGAATGATCACCTGAAGCCAGGAGAAGTAGATGTGCCCTCCCCTTGTTCACTGCAGCTCAGTCTGGCCCTTGCATCAGCCTCCCTTTTGAAGTGGTGCTTTTGCTTGTGCTATCATGTGGTGGGTTTGACCAGGAAATAGATCCACATCAAAACTAACCTTACCCTTATTGCCCTCAGTTGTCCTCAAAAAAACCCCAGCAACCAACCCACTCTGTTAAAGACTGAAGAGGGGTTGGGACTGCTTTCTTCCAATGTGGTCAATTTGCAGAACTCTGGCTGATTAATGGCATGAAATTCAGAACAAGGCAATAGAAAACAGATAATTCAGTAGTGCTTGGCAGCCTTTATGCTTAATATCATAATGCTAATAGCAAGGAATAATTTTTTGTAGTCTGATCAACACCAGGTCACTTCAGTCTCAAACTGGTTGCTGGAATGTTGAACATGAAATTCATTTTTTACAGCAGTCATACATGATGTGGTTGACACACAAATTAGGACTTTTAAAAAAATTCGAGTTCATGCAAAAACTAATGATGTTAAAAAAAAAGTTACCTTACATCCCTCTGGAAATATGCGTTTCTCTTCCCTCACAGGGATATTTCCCTTGACGTTATCAAAGCTCATGCATTTGTACCTGCATCAACTACACAGTCAGGTATGTACATCTGAGATGTGCCATTAGGGAGAAGAAGCTGAGCAGCTGAAAAGTGGCAGTCACAACAGGAAAACTACTCCAAACCTAAGCTTGCATTTCACATAGTTCAACAAGTCCCTTTTTATAGAAGACTTCCTTCCTCTAACTAAAAATCTCCATGATGCCCTCTCTTCCTTTCATAGTTGCCTAGTCCTTTCTTGCCATAGGTACATATTCTAAATTACTTGTTTGAATTAAAAACTCTTTTGAGAAGGGGAGAGGGGTGACAATTTGGTTAGTCTCCGAATTTTTTACATAGGTCATCTTCTGTCCTTCCCTGTATGCATCTTACAAATCCAAAATAAATCAGGGGCAGAGATCTTACGTGCTAGCAGGTAAGAGGGCTGCAAACAATAGAAATCTGACCTTTTCTCGGGCACTGAAGTACAGAGAGTAGGTAGAAATATGCCATTTCATTGTTCAGGGGTTACGGTATTATCACACCACACATTTAAATGTTATAAAAGAGAAAGCTGTATCAGGATTTTAATAGGAGCTACTATGCAAGAACAGACTTCAGGGCAAGAAAATCATCTCAGAAGTGTCTCCACGGGGAAGACAAACATATCAGTTAATCTCTGGGAGATGCGGGGGATTCTGACTTTCAAATCCTGCTAAGCTCAGAGTTGGATCATCCTCCCTGCAAGAGGTAAGATGCTGAAGATATTTTGCCTCAAGACAGTAGCTCCTATTTTTCATTCCTTTTGTCTCAGGCCAAAGCAAGGTAATGCTTTCACCTGTGGCAGCAGACCTCTCCTTTTACCCTCTTTCCCTCTAGGCACAGCCATCTCTGCTTGACTGTAGTCACCGCTAATAACTGTCTGTCACCAGACTCGGCTGTAGGCGTTGATTTCACCTTTGCATAAGTGGTTGCAATCGTGGTGCATCCACATGGATGTTTTATATGCATTGCAATGGAAAATTTGATCACGTTTGTTAGGAAAAGGGTAGCATATGGCACTGAAATGACAGTGCTGTATAAAATCCCATTAACTTGTCATATGAATTAGGTGGGCTTCACAGGCTGCACCATTTTTTTTCCTCTTGTTTCTAACAAATCTCACTAAAATGTCACTCCATTGCAAGGGATACATCAGCTTAATAGTACTTACCTGTCTTTTCCCACAGGCAGCCTCTTGATATGTGTGTGGCAGAAATTAGGGAAGCTTGCTTATGGTTGGTGGTATCTAATGCTTTCTTAGCTTTGAAGTAGAACCTACTTACTCTTTGCAATTAAGGCAGAGTTAATTGCAGATTTAGTAAATCACCACAGTCATGCCCCCCCAAATAATCAGTATAAAACAGAATTGGTTTGCTAATACTTCTAGCAAAATGATATTTGGGAACTTGAACTTGCATTTAAAAAATATACATAAAAGGGGGGGGAAAACAAAGGAAACTATGGTAACAAACCGCACGATCTGACACTCATCTAGAAGGTCTAGTAGTGCATTAAGTGGGAATATACGATATGGTATCTTCTGAATAGAATATGAAACAGTAAATGCAGTGCAAAAGTCTGAAATTCTGTTTCAAGTACTATGACCGTAGCACTGTGGTGTATAATATGAATTCAATGCACAGGAAAATATACAGAAGGTACTGTCCAAATTTACATGGGAAAAACCTCCAAGGAGTTAAAAAAATAACCAATACCATTTATTTGTATAGTTAATAGACAAAGGGAGTCTCTCACTCTCAAGACACCTGGATTCAATTCCTAGCAGAACACAAAGGATAATTGTGTAATTTAGTCAGTCACTTCATATAGATGAGATTCAACTAAGGAGACTTAGTCTATCTTCATGATGTTTTCAAAAGTGTGAGGAGGCCTTGATTGGAGAAGTATAAATACAACTTGCCAAAATAAACTAAGGAAGCCTTAGAACTGCTAAGTAGAACTGGTTGCTTTGTGCTTTGGGTGCAGATATAAAGAACATCTCCTTAACCTCTTTGGGATATTGAATGGATGATTTCATTGATGTTTGAAAAGCTGACAGAAACCAGGGGAAGAGAGACAAAGTGCTGCAAGAAGTTTCCAGCTGGTGTGAGTTGTCATAGCAGAGACACCAGAAGGATTTGCTGTACAAATCAGAGTTACAATCAATAACTAAAAAGGGAAGAACTGAAATGAATGTCTATTGTGTGTTAAGATTTAACCTGACCTTTCAAACAACATCTGCCGAAGGCTGCTTTCACCATTACAGGCCCCTGGATGATGGAATCATACAGGAATGCAAACATTTCCTGCATTTTCCTCTGGCAGGCTCTTCTTTGAAGTTCTAATCCTGCAAGTGTAGTAGATGTGATAATGACAATAAGAATACTTCTAAATCCTATATATATTAGAGATGTGGTGTCTGACTCACTGCTTAAAACTATAGCTTTTCTGGATGTCAGTATGTTTACATAAAATTGCTCTGAAAGGGTAAATCATAATGCATCAGGCTCGATGGAATTACTTATCCGAGTTTTATCTGTGGTCCCTATGCTAGCAGGAAATAATTGCGTCTGTGGTTTCTACATCCTGAGTGGAAATCTGGAATTCAATAAAATATGGTCTCATTACAGCATACCTGTCTCCAACATATGTTCTCATTTTAGTGTTTCTGTATGTACTGGTAGCTCAGATTTATCTTCTGAATGACAAAATTTATCCTGTTCACCACAGAGTATAAGAAACCTTTTGCTGAGCTTTGAAATCTTACATGGAAACCTGCTGTCAGATACTGAATGCGAGTTGTCACCCCTTTGCAGTGGAACATTGAGAAGTAGATTAGAATTTCTGATTGTGGTATTTTGAGACAAAAAGGTAGAGTATGAACAAGAATCAGTGTTTGAGGGTCAGGGTTCTGCTGGGTTAAATGCGACGCAAGATAGCCGTTCACAAAAAATTTAAAAAATAGGAAAAAGATACAATGGTGATAGAGGTAGGATATGATATTATATTATACAAGATAATATAGTAATAAAAAACTTATCAGCTTCACAAGTCATTGCTATAAAACACACACAGTCTAGAGGAGGCCACAGCATTATTTATGCACCCTACCTCCCCCAGATCCAGGAATTTAAGGGTCACAGACCCTTTTGTTATTCTTATCAAATTATTATTCTTATCAAATTAGCCTACTGATAAGCAAAACATAGTTTATCTCACTTTTTGGGATTTAACTTTACTACCTAAATTTCCTGATTTTATGTCCTCTCAATGAAATAGTGTGTTGGTGTCTTTGAAAACTACTCACCAAATCACCTAGTCTAACAATCTCACTCTTCACTTCCTCTTATAGATTATCCAGCATCTCTTAGCCAAGAATCCCCTGTAAATCTGGAAAGCTTCACTTCCTCTTTACTGACCCTTAATTATACTAAACAGGATTCTCCAGACTGAGCTAGCAGCTGTCCTTTATCCTGCTTGACAACACCTGATGCTCATTCACAGTAGTCTGGGGATATTTTCCAAAATATGTATTGTTAAAGTGATCATACCTAAAAATTGTTTGCTACCTCTACTGGTTTGAAAGATCCATGTGTTCACTCACTTTTACATCGGTATCTTTGTGCTTTGCCTTTTGCCCCGTAGAGAACAAAGCAGTGCCATTCAGTGGGGGCCCAGGTTTGTGATCATGTCCGAAAATGTTCTCCAGTCATCTATAAAACTTGTTACATCATCAGATCTAAATCAATAAAGATTGTAATTACTCATGTTGTACAACAGGCTGTTTATTATTTTCCTCAGCTCCCTCTATGAGCCCTGAACCCCCTGTAATTCACTTAAGTGATGGATTCACACTCCTATGTGCTGTTGATATGTGAAAAAGGAACTTCACTGATGAGTGACTTACCTCGAACTGTTTTTTCAGCACTCTGTATTTGCTGGGAGCTATCAAACTCCAAAGCATACTGGCACCCTCCCTTGCGTCCCATGAATGATTTACTGGTGAAAAGGTACCTACTCTAAAAAGGGATATTTTAGATCCCCAGCAATCTTTTCAGCACTTTGCAATGACACAGTTCCACAGTGAGTGCACATCTCTATCCCCCAAAGTCAGCGCTTACTGAGAGGAAACGTGAATGTGATGGAAGACAGCTCATTATCTGGAAGCAGTGAAGAGAAGCATGTTAGATGAAACAACCCTGTGCCCCTCATTAGTACCTCGCTCTGCCCCGGCTGTATTGGCACACTTTGTCCTATTTGATGGAGCAAAGACATGCTCCAGGCCTTGCTCTGGAGTCACAACCTTGCCAAAAGGAGTAGCAGGATGAGGAGGCAGCAACATTTATCCAGTACTGCAGAGCAGCTGAAGACTGTGAGATGTGGTCCCTTATTTAGAGCTCTGGTGTTGCAGAATGGTACATATTGCCACCGGTGAGTCAAACTGTAAGGTCTGTGCTGTCTGATCTGTCAGAGGTTCTGGGCTTAAGCTAACAAGTGGTATGGACTTGATCTACTAATAGATGGGGCAAGATACTGGAGGAGGGGAGATTGTGGAGGATTTTCGGCTTTTTGGTCATTCTCCAGTAAGTGCCAAGTAAGGTAATGTAAGATGTAGGATAAATTGGGGAGGGAATGCTGAGAATAGAAGATGGCTTTTTAAACAGGGAAAGAGTAGAATGGTTTTAAAGAGCGTAAGGAGTGGTTGTGTCTTGGATGTGAATAACCAGATAGTTCTGTATATATTCATGTCAATATTTAGTGAATCACAGGAAATTGTAAAGACTGTTGTGTTAACAGTGATAAGCCAGAGAGATGCTCTAAACATTTGTAGAAATATGTCAATATTTTCTTTTTTAAAGTCACTTGATGCAAGATTAATGAAACAACCAACCATTCAGTGTCTCATTAAATCTGTTAGAACTGGATAGAATTTCCAATGGTTTAGCTTAATGCTTGCAGTAAGAAGCAAATTTTCAGCTCATGAGTGGACCTATAAGTTAATAGAGTCTTTGGTATTACATCACCACAGATAGTAGAAAGGATTAAACGAGTTGTCAGGATTATATTCCTCCTTTACTGGTTCACTTTCAGCAAAACTGAAACTTTGACTTCAAAGAAGCTATTTTAAAAATCACAATTTTCAGGAAGGAATGACGTTATTTTGCCTGCTTCATCAGAATGAATGCTCCTCTGCTGTGCACAAACGAGCTGCTTGCCCTAGTTGAACAAAAGCTACGGTGAAGGCTTTGATCAGTGTTGACAGTGTTACTGCAGTATTTCAGTGCCTCATTTCTTTTTGCTTTCTAGAACCACTACTAATGACGTTGGTTAAGAGAGAGTGTAAATTGCAATAAGATGGCCGTCTCCAGAGAGTGCTGAATTGGTCTGTTGCAAGGCTTCCTTAATTATTAATTTCATTGCTACAGATTTTTTTTGGTTTAATAGTTTCTCAGGACAAAGAGATTCTTTATTAGCTCATTAAAGCACCACTCATCTGTATGACAAAAATTTTACGTTTTAATCTGCAGGATCACCTTTTACATTCATGATGCATCATGTCATGAATGTTCTTGTCTGAAGTGTGACATTCCACACTGGGTTTATATTTTCCTTGGAGACAAACAGGAAATCTGTCACTAATTTCCTTCCGGCCGGCTCTGCCTGCCTTTTCTCAGTCCTTTTAGTCCTCTGTACATTTCTTCTTCTCCATTTTATCTTCTGAACACAGCCATGGTTCTCTTAACTTCATTCCTTGTGTTTCTTTCAAGGTATTCTTCATCCTTCTCACATAGCTTGAAGCTGCCACTTGGCAGAAGATTGCCTGTTCTCCTTGCAATACATTAAGTGGATCTGAGGTGCCCACCCATCTCGTGTACATCTATTTCCTCGCTTACCATGACTCCTCTTTCCTGCCCAGTCATCATTATTTTTTAATTATCTGCGTATTTTATGTGGTGCATCCAAAATTTTTCTTCCCTTTCTCTTAATAACTTCCCACTTGCTGCACAAGAAACCAGCCTCTCTAATCCTCCTTGTCAAGTCATCAGTTTCTCATTAAATCATGTACCTTCAGGAACTGCATATTGACAATTCAGCATTTCCTTCCTGTCTGTTGCCAGTGCCAGGAGTTGCAGCCCTGTTGCTGCAACGTTCTCATCACCTCATCACTCACCGACACAGCCAGGCTGCTTCCATCTCTCTCAACACTTCCACACTTTCACTTCTTTCTGCTTCTTACTCAGGTTCAGCCTCATAGCTTGGTAGAACTCTGTCTTGGCTTATTTCACTTTCTTCATTTTCTCCTTTACCTTGTTCATGGGCCTGTATGCTCATACATCTTCTTTTCTACTGCTTCTCAGCCTCATGCATTTTTTATGTCACTCTGTGCTTCAGGCTTCTCATGTAGAAAGGCTTGCTCTTCCCCAAATCCCCTCGAGTCTTCCTGTATCCACCTTAATAGTGTCTCTCGGCTGCTGTCCCAGAAAGTCTTTTTTTTCCAAGTTAGAAAACTCTTCAAAGCACCGTTTTTGTACTGTAAAAAAGCAGAAGCTTTTCCACCTCCACTTTGAGCAGAGAGAGAGACAGAGAGAGAGGTAATTTTGCAGATGTAGAGCCACATTGTATACTGTCCTGTGGGGCTCACATTTTGGGCATCTGAACACTGACAAACTTCATATAAGGTCACTTTTCAACATTGTGGCAAATGGTTTAAACTCTTCCCTGTTTTATTTAGATGTAATTCTAAAGTATTTTCACTTCATACAAGGCTAAAATTGCTGTAAATCTTACATTTTGGTGCTTCCTAAAGAAAGAAAAAAGTTTTATTCAGTTACAAGCTTTTGAAAAATGCATATATACCTTTACACACAGAATGACAACAGCAAAAAATGCCTAACTTGAGGGAGTGGGTGCAAAGCAAATGTGTTAGGAGTAGGCATGACTAAAAAGTTAAGTTTCCCTTTCTTTCTTCCATGCTTCTCCTTTACCGGTGCTGAAGAGACTGAAAATAACTCTACTCTCAGTGATGTCATCACCATTAGAAGCATGCTGTCAGCTTAGTTTGTTTTCTGACTTCAAGAAGGGAAATAGAATTTGACTGCTGACTCACTTGTTATCTCTGAAGTGACTAGTTATGCTTATTTCATCTGTTTTGGCCGTGAGTTTGGGTCTTTAAATATCCACCTTCTTTGTAGCAGGTACAGGTACTCTATTCATGAAGGAAAATGGAAATGAAGACTGAAATAATTTTGCACTTTGTTATCATACAGAAGATGTTGTCTAAAGCAGGAATATATAAGATTTTTGCACAGTTGACCTACTGAAGAGTTTTTTCCCTCCATACCAATCCACAGTGTTGTTCTAGTTGTTGGTTGTCTGGGATGGTTGAATTGTTACCTTCACCTCAGCTGGTGCAGTGCCAGTGGTGTCAGCAAGTGATGGTTTGGCTGCAGATCCACTGCTCAGGTGCTTTTAGTTTTCCTTCCTGGCCTGCCCCATAATGTGTCTGCAAACTGAAGTGAAAAAGGTCTTGTGGAAGATGAGTGTGCAAATGGATCCTCTTTTGTCCATTTTAGTATCTTTTTTTCCCTTGTACCTGCGAGGTTGGGCAGAGTTGCTCTTGCTCGTAAAGAGTAGTTTTGATTACTACATGACATATTTTACGCACATTTTGGGAAAAAAACCCCCAACTTGCTGTTTAATCTGAATGAACAAAGTAGCAGCAAATGGAGGCTTTTCCTGACAGCGTACTTTTTTTGGCTCTCCTCCTGTATGTGAGTATCCAGGGGCCAGATCCTCTGCTGGCAGAAGATGAAAGGGGCTGTAGCTTTTCTGACCACTTGGCATCTTTCAGGGATGCCACTGGCTCACCTAAGCAAAATGGAGTTGTGTTCATAATCAAGGATAAGGTATATCTGAATGCAGTGAATGGCTCTGTATATTCAGAGCAAGGAAGAACACACACATAAAATAAGAATAAGCAAAAATATAGAGATTGTTTCAGTTGTGTGGTTTTCCTCAGGATGTTTAAGTAGCATTGCCTCAGTTTATTTTTCTGTAAACCTTAGAAGTTCCTTGATATCAGATCTAATCTAATTTTCTGCCTTTAGACTGTTTGTTTTTAGTTTCTCCTTCTAGAGTTTAGGTTGGAAGCTACTCCTTGCTGGTTTTTCACCCTTTTTTTAGGGTGCAGAAGAAAAACATGCTGGCATTTTTCTAATTCTCATGGACTCAAGCAATAATATTTTTTATTTGTCACACTTTTAATCATGTGTGTGCATTTCTGTAGGAAAAAAGGAATTCTAGAAATTGGTGTCACAACACCACTAACAATACTCACAGAATCCCAGAAATACAGAATCACAGAATGGGTTGGAGGTGGAAGGGACCACAGTGGGGTTACCTGGTCCAACCCTCCTGCTAAAGCAAGGAGAAGAGCTGGCTGCACAAGATTGTGCCCAGGCAAGTTTCAAATATCTCCAGAGAAGGACATATTCTAGTGTTTTGTCACCCTCACAGTAGAAGTCAAGGTAGACAACATCCACTGCTCTTGCCTTATCTACCTGGCCAGTCACACCATACAAGGATGTCATATTGGTCAAGCATGTTTTCCTCTTGGTGAATCCACTCTTCTATAAGGCTCCCTCTAGAGATTAATTTCAATTGTATTTTCTTATAAACAAACTGAATACGAATGGCAACATTTAATTTAAATATGAGGTACATGGAAAGGTAATCTCTTCTAACTCCAAATATTCTGTGATTCTC
Organism: Origma solitaria; assembly: GCA_013397895.1. Lineage (NCBI taxonomy): Eukaryota > Metazoa > Chordata > Aves > Passeriformes > Acanthizidae > Origma > Origma solitaria. The sequence goes on along the minus strand of VZRL01003869.1, from coordinate 159,575 downwards.
TGATTCTGTAATGTAGTAGCACAGTAAAACAATGAATAGAATTATTGTCCTGAAAAGAATTGAAACCATAAGCACAATTTGAATAAATACCTACAGGAGCAAAACTCAATCTCTCTTTTAAACTTTTATTTTAAAATGGCCCACTTCATCCAGTCACAGAGGATTGCTACACAGCATCTTTCAGCTTAGGAGCTTTCAAAACACCTCTCTGGTATAACATCACGCATTTAAAAAACATGTGAAGAACTTTAACTTAGAGAATCAAAATTTCCATGCTGTGTCATAAACAAGACTGGGAGGGACTTCATCTCACATCCCACGGTAGCATCTAAAAGGTTAATGCTTGGTCTTGCTTTTTAACTCTCCATATAATCTGATGAATTCTTCACATAAACTGCTCTGCATCCTATAAAACAACTTACACTCGTAACTTTCAAAAGGCAAGGACCAATCAAATCTCATGGAAGTTTTGTTTAACAAAGAACTGAATAAACTTTACATAGAAACTTCAGGGTCTGGCCCAGAAGAAAGTTCAAGTAAATAATTCTTCACTGTTACTACTGGCAATTATTGAGCTTGTTAAACAAGCTGAAGGAGATTTCAGCTAAAGGAACAATATATGGAAAATAAAAAATTACAGAAATAATAAGTAAATAGCATTTCAAAAATTGGGAACTCAGCCTTATTGAATGACAGGTGGTTTTTAAGTTGTTCAAAACCATTATCATTAGTACTTTGTCTACCATAATATTGTTCTGTTATGTATTTGGTGGTATTTAAAAGAATTCAAATAAATGGATTGAATGTCATGCCTTCATAGGGGCACATTCAAACTGAAAGTCTAAAGGCTGAGGGAACATAAAGAACACCAAAGCCATTTCTGTGTTTGATACTGTGTGCATTAGGTGAATGTGCATATGAAATACAATAAAAGTGAAGAAACTATGGAAGGAAAATTCTTCTTGCCTTATGCATTGTGTAATTTTACTTTAGAAAACAGAGTAAAGCCCAAGTTTTCTAATGTCTCAGATCAGGCCCTGAAATAAAATGTATTTGTTCCATCCATTAGTTCCTAGCACATCTACCTACTGGTCGTGCTGCTTCTCTCCCATGGGTTAACCATTTGTAGGAGCAATATTCAAAACAGTACCTGGGCAGTCGCTGATCTCCATGCTTTATACTCATCAGCAAAGCAAAAGAAATACAAAACCCAACACTAGTTCAGCAAAAGGTAGTTCAGCTTGACTTTTTAGCTGGAGGAAGAATCTAATACTGGTGTTAATTACACGCCTTTAAAAATGCAAATCTTCATTACAGCTATTGTTGCCAATTCAAAGTCAGTTAGATTTACTGTCTGTCACAATTCCTATCTGCAACTGCCTCCATACAAAAGACTGCAATCAAGAACTTGCCAAAATTAAATAGATGCGTGCATTGACATGCTTATTATAGCATTTATGATGCATTAAGTGCCAGGTGGATGCATGGACTATGAGAGAATAAAAAATACAGAGCAATCCCAGCTTTATGAGTTTGTATTGCTTTGTGAAACATATCTAATGCCCTATTTTTCAGAGGCATTGAGACAACATACTTTCAAAAAAACTTTTCTAGGATGGAGAGGCAGGGCTTATTGATGTTGAGAAATGTTGGTTCTTCTAGCATGTCTGTAGCACATTTTTATGGTAAGGCAACTAAACTTCACTGTCTGAAAATTGTAAAGTAGAATGTCGGCATTATCACTGACAATTTTGTAATATTGAGACATGCACTGTTAACCTTTAAAACATACAAATAATAGAAAGATGGTACATGTGTAGCTTACCTGTAGTTGTATATTGTGTCACTGCCTAAAGATGAGCATGAAAATGTGAGGAAAAATGTCTGTGACTTGAAATCAAGCTTAGTGTAGTATCTGGAGGAGGCCTTCTGCACTCAGTCAGTTCTTTCTCAAGTGGAACAACAAATTATGATTTTTCTTGTGGGCAAACCTCTGCCAAGCTTTTGAACTCCCTGAGCAGCCACTGGCAGGGCCCATGTCTCAGGCTGCTGCTCACACACAGACCTTCTCACCAGCCTGAATTCCTCGTCACTAGGGCAATGCAGATGTGAGAGAGACCACAGTTGGCAGAAGTCTCTCCTCTTGCACAAAATCAGTGTTGTAGAAAAAGATTAGCCAGTCACTGTAAGGACTTGTGGGGTATCCTTTAATGTGGTGCCACACAGCTCTGCCCTTGATTTTGAACACTGCTTGTTCAGAATGCAAGAGTTGCTTCTCCTTTCACATCAGCCATGTGTCAGATGCCACAGCAGGAAATACCCATCTGCCTTCCGGCCCACCACATCTTAAAGAGAGCCTTGGATGTCTGGACAGACTTCACAGCAGCCTCAAAGCTGAGAGATATAAGACGGGTCCAGCCACATCAGGTGACAGCTCACCCTCACGGTAGGAGCAGATTGGTGGCTGCACCGAAATAGGTCAACAATATGCTGATCAACTCCTTGGGCTGAAATGCTAAACAACAACAACGAAACAAATCCAAAGAAACTGAAAAAGTGACCCCTAGTGTTTCAAAATGACAGAATACTTGCAGTGATAAGAACGGGAAGGTTGTGATCAGGGCAAAGGATGGGAGTGGGCCTGCGAGCAAAACTTAGAGGGACAGCTAAGCAAACCACAACAACCAGCGGTTGCTCAGACAAGCAGGTTCAGAGAAAGTTTAGTCTCTGCCTGTGGCCTTGGAATGAACAGACAGACCTAGTCCTGCCTTGTTGACCTGCCTGTCAAGTCAGACATGACTGCTGGGCTCCTGGCTTTTTTATGCAGGAAAACTGTCAATTAATTTCCAAACATGATTTTCTTCTAGACAGTGTCAACAGCTTTTCCAGAGATAGCGTGGGTTTGTCCCGTGTCTGTTCTGGCTTTGCCCATTTCAAACAATGACAAAAAGCAGGCAAGTGTAGTCAAAGGCGGTTTCCCAAACATTGCTCTAGCCCTGTCTGGCCTTCCCATGCTATACTCAGTAATCATCTCAGAAATTATCCTGGAAAAAAAGGCCTGTGCTCAGATCATAAAGAAATGCCAATAAACATTTTCAGCTTTAATGTTCCTGAGTGAGAAGGGCCATGGTGGTGGGTTTCAATTGTTCCTTTGATATCTAGGAGAAAATGTTTTCCTCAGCAGCTCCCCTTACCCTTCCTGCAGGCATGGATGGAGCAGCCCCACAGTCTTTGCTCTCTCTAGTTCACTAAACTTTAAAGCTGTCTCAGGTCTTGGTCTGTCCATAAAACTGTTCCAGGAAAATGAGCAGTAGGCCAGTCCTTTTCTTCTTCCTAATATCCCTTCTAAGCCCAGTTGCTGTCTTCCAGTTCATCCTTCTCAATTCCAACTGGTTTCTGTGAAAACACATCTTAGGTATCTCTTTGGTGTTGGGCAATTCATGGCTGAGGGTTTCAGTATTTACATAGAGTGGGTGAACCTGATTGTCGGTGTGAGAGCTTTGGTTTTCACATGTTGGGGTTGGCCAGGGATGGTGTAAGCTCAGAGAGAGCTGCAGACATGGTAGAGGAAATGGGACTTAGAGGGCCAGCATGTGACAAAATGGCCCCAAGATTTTAGGCAAAGGCTGAATATGTAAATGGGAATATGGCCCATGTGTCCCAGGGTCTGTGTGACCTTTGGGTGAAGACATCAAGTTAGTACTGGAAATCTATTGGACATAGATGGGATGAATCTCAGAGTGGGATTTACCTACCTAAATTGCCTTTGATGAATACTTTAAAGTTGATGATCCTGACCAAAAACATTTAAATTGCTAAAATTGTATGAATGAAACCATTCCTGCAGAAATATCTTGGAGAAAGTGTTGTGAGAATGCCAGGTGAGAGTAATGGAAGGGATAAGGGCTTTGGGGTGTATTAACTGATCAGAATCAGATTATGAGCTACTAATGAGAAGCTGCCTTGAAGCGCAGTGCTTGGATTTGTCAGTTGAAGTAATTGTAGGGAAAAAGAGAGACATATTCATGCAGGTGTAAGTGACTCTGCCAAAACCTTTTCTGGAGTATTGTGTGCGCTTCTGAGCATCAGTGACTGAGGGAGAGGGAATTCAGAAGGGAACAGGTGTGGAGAATTGATGACGATAATGGAAAATGTTTTAGCGTAGAGAGCTTGCTCAGCTTAGAAAAGCAAAGGCTGAAAGAGGACCTGGTTACTCTCTGTGAATGTTAAACAGGTAAAACACCTGGAAGGGAAAGAGCCACTTATGCTCAAGAACAATGAGTACATTGGAACTAATGAGTATAAATTGGCTGCGAATAAAACCAGATTGAAAGCTGCAGTGGTTTATAACTATCAGAGCAATAACCTTTTGGTCACTTTAAAACTACAGTGGAAATAAGGGAGGACAGAATCCACATAGTTTTAAGCCAGAAGTTGGTCAGTTTTTACAAGGGAAGGTGCAGGTTGTTTCCCAATAATACCTGATAGGTAAAACTTCATGCACTGGGAAAGTGCATCCAGTCTATTGCTCCTGGGTCAGTCTCTAACCTTTATACTTTGGCAGATATAGCAAGTGTCCATAACAGGAAAAAAAAAAAAAAATTCTAAACTAAATTTGAAATATGAGCATCTTTCTTTGGAAGGGTGAGTGATTATTTAGAAGATAATACACTCCTGTAGATACTAGAATCAAGTTCCTGCTGGTAGCATTCAGTACCTAGGCATGAGTGCCAACATGCAAACCTGATTAGATAAAGACAGCTAGGGTAAGACAGGGAATAAGAAATAATGCTTTGTGAACAGAGTTTATGTTACAGTGGTGGCCTGGCAAACGCTATTAACCTAGAACCTTGAAAGCAAAGGACTAAGACATTAGGGGAATTTTTTAGGTTTTATTTTACATGGTCCTTAAAATACTCAAGGACTGCAGAGTTTCACTCTACTGTAACAAAGGCAGTAAAGAGCCACACAGCTTCTGAGCTTTGAAAGAAAACCTTACTGGTGGCTGATACATGTGACTGGAATAAGAAATATTGGACCAGATGGGCCAAATTATCTCTTCCTAAATTTCTGTGATAGTTATTCCTGAGAATTATTGTCATTTCTATCCATTTTCAGTGTGTTCTTCATCCCCAGGAATAATGATCTCATTTTAGGATCTCTGATGCTAAAATGAGAGTTTCTGGTAGTGAAAATCTGCAGTGTGAACCTCAAGGATCTAAAAGAATGGCATAGGAAAGGAAGACTATAGATGGTAACAATTAAACCAACACTCTGCACCTTTATTTGTTGCACCCTGCAGACTAAAACTGCCTCACGTACCACACTCAGCAGCTCTGACAGAGCTGTTATTTTTTCTCCTGTAGAAAAAAAAAGTCTTAAAATCTTTCAGATGAGAAAAGTCTCAAAGGTAACCCCTTTTTGCATCATGGTTTACATTTTTGGATCTAAATTTCAACACTGAAGATTCCAGATGCTATAAAAACATTATTGAAGTGCAACATGGTATTAAAGTCATGTCTCCCCAGTGCAGACTGTACTGGGTCAGCCACCCATCCTGGCAAACTGCTGCCAGTGCCAAACCAATATATCTTTTTTTTTCTCCCCATAATTATACCATATTTATCCCTGAGTGAGATTTTTCAGACATGCTATTGTTGTTGGGGAAATAAGACTCTATTACTACTATGCTGCAAACTTTTCCCTGCCCCCACAATGCATTCAAATGTATATTTACAAAACAATGGTTTCATAATCACACATTGAACAAAGTGTGTTTGTGCTTAATAAAGTGCTAAGTACAGACATGGTCATTTTCTTAATTAACTCTTGGAAAAAAAAGCTCTCTGAACAATACTGTTTTGGTTTTTTAACTGCCAGAATCCCCTCCTAAAACTCAGATACTAAATCTAAATTTAAAAACAAGAAGTCTTTGACTGGAGCAGTGTAAGACGTGGTTGTCGTGCCAGAAAATAATTAAAAATGAAAACAAACTGCAAAGCTCTATTTCACATGAAACAACTACATCAGTAATTGATAAGCAGTAATTTGAGCTGATGGTCCTGTTATTTTCAGAAAAGAGTTCAAAAGTCCAGATTTTAACAGAAATCTATTCATTGCATTAAGTGTAACTGCAATTGATAGAAAAGCTCTCACATCTAAAAATAGAGGAGCACCTCGCCTCTTCAAGGCAACTATTATGGAACAGTCTTACGCAGTTTAATGGTGTCTGTGGCTGGCAGTGCGTGGTGGTGCAGACAGACAACGCTCACGTGCCGCAGAAAGGTGCTCGCTGCTTGGGAACAGGCACAAGCTCCAAACCAGCAGCACCATCGTCCTGCCAGGCTCTCCTCAGGCTGGGGCTTTGACAACCCAGAGCCTCACTGATGGATTCCACCTCCTCCTCACAAGCAGGGAAGAGCTGGTGGCAGCTCTGGTCACCCAGGGCAGCCCAGGATGCAGCGACACAGGATGCTGGAGGTTGGGGCACAGAGGATGGCTGGAAGGTGAGCCGAGGACCCTGGTCTTTGGGGAAGCAAACAGGTTTGCCTGGCAGGATCCCTTAGGGAGCTGCTGTGAGAGGGAAGAGTGCCCAGGAAAGCTGGCTGGTTTCTAAAGGTAGCTTACTGAGAGCTCAGGAATGAATCCCACCATGTGGGAATACTGAATTTCTGGAGGTCTGCACGGCTAGGTGGGGAGCTTCTCATTAAACCAGCTCGTAAAAAGGAAGTGGAGAAGAGGTAGAAACAAGGACAGGGAGTATAGACAGAGCAGCATTAGAAACTTAATGTTAAAATTAGGAAGGCCAAAGCCCAGCTGGAGCTGAAACTGCTGAGGGACACTCTGTGGGGATGTTGGTTTCAAAGTAAATTCAAGAAAAACACAGACCCAGTGATGGGTGAAGAAGCGCTAGTCACAATGGAGCAAAAAACCTTAAGTATTCAGTGACTTTCTTGCCTCAGTATTCACAAGCAAAAGCTGCTTTGGAACTGGCATGATGTGGGATGGAGAGGGGCAGCACTTCCCCAGTGGGAAGAAGTCAAACAAATTAGAGACTTGAAAGAAGCTGGATGTACTCAATACCAGGGAGTAGGGCTGGGTAGGATTTATCTGAAGATGCTGGTCGAGCTGGCTAGTGCAACTGCAGGATCAGTATATGGACAAAACATTTTTAAATTAAATTTTTAATAGCAAAGCTGCCGTGAAGAAGAAAATGGAACAGGCATGTAAGCAATTTTAGATGTAGCTGAGCTACGTTAGCTGCACTGGCTATAATAATGAAAGAAATTCCCACAACTGAGTGGGCCATGGGATTTGATTTTCATATCTCTTGTCCTACTTTTATGTTTATGAGACACTACATACAGCGGCTTTTGTTAAGACCTGGATTTGGTGTATAATATTTCTGAAACAAAAATGAAAGGTTTGCTGAATTTATCACTGAGGGAAGAGGGGAAAATCCAACAGCAGGTGAAATGGTACTTTTAGAAGCTAGACTTGGTATGAGGTTTCACAGCTGGCCTAGATGAGATAAGCTGGTGCTCTGGTGAAATACTCATTTGACATCTGGTGGGGGGGAAATGCTGTGAGAAATGGAGCTCTTACAGCCACTGGGTCAAGTCCCAAAGTTTCTGCTTAGATTTAGCTCAGTCAAGTGCTTGTCTGACTTGTGTGGATTCCTCTTCAGAACTTAGATATTCACAAGAACTGCAAGTCATGATCAAACTGATCACCCCCCCAAAAACCCCAACAACACCCCCCCTGAAAAAAACCCCAAAAAACAAACAAAAAACCCAGAACATTCAGTCTGTGAGTTGTCACTTGTGAATCTTAATTTCTAGTCTGGCATCCAGTCTGCCTAAGGCTCCTATCACACTCATCCTGACTCATCCTTCTCTGTTCTTTGATACTCAGCTATCAGCATTGCTATCCATGCTTCCCAAGGACTGCCTTCACTAGAGGGATTGCAGCCTGGCGAAATGGGGGTGTGTAACAACCCACCTCACACTGCCACCTTTCTCCTAGCGGGATGACTGATCTGGCTGTCTCTGCTGTTTCCCCAGAATGCATAGAAATACAATCTCTTGGAGATCAGTAGCTCTCTCGAGTTAAGATATGTTAAGCCAGAGGGTTCAAAAGTGAAGGTGAGCAGACAGACAATGTGGTCAGATAATCCCCGTCTTCTTTGGAAACCAAGAGAAAAGTATAGTGGATCTAAGAAGGAAGAGAAAAAAGGAAGCTGAGGCTGGGAGTGAGAGATATGACAATGTCTCATTTTCCCTTTCATTTGCGTCATTAGGTTTGAATAGGAACTGAGCTGGACCCTAATTCAGCTATGCATATTTCAAAGAAAGACATTTAATTTGGGATGTAATTAGCAAAGTTGTAATTTAAATGGAGGAAAGAGGAGACAATATAAAAGAAGCAATGATGCTTGTTCTTTTAAAAAAAATTCTGCTTGATATGAATATTTGGGCATCTACTGAAACACTAATAACTGCTTTGAGGAGCAATTAAAGAAAAAATGATTCCTTTGGGGCTAGGTGACAATATACAATAAATTGCTTGATACACTGGAATAAGTAGAGAAATAGAGAGAAATGTTGTATTATCAGTTAAAAAACAGGTGAAAGGGACTCATTTAAGATTGAATGCATAACCTCAACATTACTGTTTTCTGTCTCGCTGTGCTTAGGCAATTTACATGTTCTTTGAATGTATGCGCTTTTAGTGAACATAGAGGTGATACGGTGCCAGTGTATATACTGAAATAAATTCACTTTCACCTGGGCTATCAGGTGTACATTCTGAAAGGCTGTAATGAAATGTAATTATTAAAGAGCTTTGGTCTCCTCATATTTAAGTCTAAAATTTTGTTAGATCTTTCCTAGCAACATCATCCATGTTAGCAAATTTTCAATCTGCTTCCTCAGATTCAGCTCAAGATGAGCACTTGCTTTTTTAGTCTGACCACACAGTTTCGTAATCATTGAGCACTGGGGTTATTAGTCTTTATGCCTTTATTTGGCAGGGTATGAGCTACGTAGTGGTTAAACATTTAATTTGGGCAAGAGCTTAAAGTTATGTGAATTCTGCTGGACAATTCTCCCTTCCTGGAGTTGTGCCTAGGGATGCCATGATTCACACATATCACACAAGAAACAAAAGGCAAAGAGAGAACAGGAGAGGTTTTTCTGAGACAAACTCATCTTCCTAACACTCTGGAAGTGGCTCTGGGCACCTGCAATGTTCAACCTGCAGATATCTGGAGACGAACCAGGCAGGAACTGACTTTGTAACTTAGGTCATTAAGAAGCCAGAGAAAACAGAGGCTTGTTATATAGGAATCCATGGAGTTTTTCTACTTCAGGTTTAATGTGCTTAAATTTGCAGACTATAATTTAAAAAAATCAGACTAGGCATCTTCTGACAGAAGGCTGTCCACTGGCTGACCATCTTCTTTGCTCCTGCTTTGTAATTCCTCCTGTATTTTTCTAAAAATGGAACTTCTGTGTTATTCTCTCCAGGTGTGTTAGTCAGGGGCTCAGCATCTTCTTATGACATAATTTATTGTTTAGCTATCACTGACCTTGAGTATTGAGAGCTGAAAACCGGTTTGCCCTGGCCAAGAGCCAAGGGTTTCCAAGGGTGGCACGTGAAAGTGGCTGATCAGGCTTCCCTGGTCCTGTTCACCCTGTGCTCCATGCAAGACCTGGCCTTGTGTCCTCCCATGGGTTCTGTGTCAGCTGGGAGGGTAAACACAGAAAATGAGGCAAAAGAGACCCATGTTCAAATTGTTTTAAGCCTGGACTCTGTATGCAGATGTGATTTAAAAACCAAATAGAGACATTTCACTGAGGTCTGTAGTGGCCAGGGCTGTTTGTTGGGCTGCCATACCCCACACAACTTCCAGTCCTAGGCAATAAGCTGTGAAATCAGCTGAAGCATAATGTGACTTATAGGGAAAATTTGCTATATAGGATGAGTAACTATATACGATAGAACTTCATAAGCTTACAAAAGCTGATCTTGGTTATGCAGAAAGAGGATGGCTGGGATCTGAAACGGAACTGCTAAAAATGCCGCTTTCTCATCTGATTTATAAATTCCAGTTTTGGGCTGTACTTAGAGCTGTAATCAGTGTTTTGAAAGAAGTTAATCCCAGAGCATGAGGAGTGACTAATACTATTATTCTCCTTTTAGATTGCTTGCACAGAGCTTCTCTTTCTGATTAGTAAGAGGAATTCTCTACCCAAAAGTCTCATCCACTTGCAGCCTCTGCTGCTCATAGTCAAGGATTACTTTCGTTTAAGAAATTACTTGGATAATTTTCATAATCTGCTTGACATTTTCCTTTCCCATCTCCCATCTTTTCTCTTGCTTATATTCTCTGTCTTGCACTTCACAGAGTGCTGCTCAAAAAAGAGAGAGATTGCTATGATCTTGCCTGTTCTGCTGCAATAGTTTTAGAAGATTTAGTGTGGAGATAATTTCAAAATTGAGAAGTCCACTTGTGAGCTTTCAGCTCCATTTCCCTTCTTTAAAGAAAGGGACAGCCTTTATTAAAGAGGCTATCACCTCCATAGTCTAGAACTGAGCAATTCAAAAGCAAATAAAAAAATCTGAGCTCTTCTGCTGCACAGGAGGTTTGCATTGGCTTAAACAAAGTTAACAGTCAAAATGATGGACAGGCAGAAAACACATCCACAAGTCCAAATCCAGCTTGAGACATCAGTGATTCAGGAATTCTTTCCAAGGCATTACCTTGCTTCTTTCCAAGGCATTACCTTGTCTGCTTTTAATTAGGTCCCTGTTTATTGCAAGGTAGTGCAGTTGCCAGTGGCTCAAAGCTTTAGCAGTTTGTTGCTGCTGCTTTTCTTTTACTTCCCAGTTTCAGAAGAGACCACTGCACTGGGTTTGGACTTCCCTCACAGATGGTTGTCTCAGTTTCCCAGTAAGTTGCTTCAGTCATTTCAAGTCTGATAACACTTTCTCTTCCTAAAGACACTTTCACAGAAAATCCTCTGGCCTTTGCAGTTCCTTTCTGGGGCTGTTGCAGCCTCTCAGGGGGAGGCAGCATGCTTGAGAATGCAAGGGAGTAAAGCTCATCCCCAGAAATGTATCTCAACCCAGATACACAGTTTCTCAATCCTGATAATTGTTCCTGGAATGGAATATTCCCATCTCTGACCTGTACTTAGTAATTGCTGTGAGCTTAATCTTCGTTCGTTCTTTATCAATTTTACATCATGAATTTGTTGGGAATTACAAAGGTTTGATGTAAAACGTAATTAGCACCAGAGTATTTTTATAGATTTTGAAGAGCTTTTTATTATTTGATAGTTCTCATTTAGTAGGAGGGAGACAGTTCTGGCTCAGAAACGCTTAATATTATTTGCTTTTCTTTCATAAGTAACAGTTAACTACTGTTTCTAATAATATTGCAGCTAAACAGTTTCTAAATATGACAAAGTGTTGAAAACACTGATGTGCAGGGGAAGTTGCATAATTGAAAAAAATCTTCACTTCTTGAACCCAACACTTTAATCCATCCATTCAAAGCCTAGAGGTTTCTTGGTCTTTCAGCTGTGCTTATCTGATAAATGAGCTTTTAAAAATAGAGATGGCAGTAAATTCAAAAGGATTTTCAAACCTCTAAGTACTGGGAGGGCGTAGATAAACTGAGTTTATATTACAAGCAGCTGCTGTGCTGACAAGCTACAAAACCTAAAATAGGCCTGAAGTTGAATCATTTATTGAAATATCATAGTGTTTGGTTATGGTGTAATCTGGATCTCCATGTGTTATTCTACCCAACAAAACCCAATTTTGGTTTAAGATCAGTGTCATTATCTTCTGGAAGGCATATGCTGTTCCTGTGCCTGCTGACAGGCTGCACACATGTGCTAGGAGCCGGCTGTGGCTTTGACAGCTGGTCCCAACTAATTGCCTCCAGCAAGATAAACATGGTCTGGATTTTGATCAACTGCTTTTTAGGATAAGGGACCAATGGAAGGGAGCTGTGCACTATGGGAATCTGGGAGACTAGTGGGGAAAAGATGAACACTGTAAGAATATTGTATCAAGGCAAAAATACACCTATATTTTATGCTTATAAGGTTCGTTCTATACAAGCAGTTTAGAACAATCTGTGATTTTACCTTTGCTGCATCCCACGAAGAATATCTCCTTTCTTGCAGAGCCATTATATTCAGTAATTGTCCCAAGTCATTAGACTTCCCACACAACAATTCAGAGTCAGAAATATAAGTGTGAAGGGAAATGCATTGCTTCAGTTTGTGGAAGAATATGTACCCCACTTCCACTTGGCATGAAATTTTGATCTGATTTATTTGCAACTGCCTAAACAACCTACTCTTATTATTTAGCTTTCCACATGAACTCGTCTTGAAGAAAAATTTGCCTAATTGTTTATAGTGCTGTTGCACAGGCACAGACGTGATGGATGCACCGCTCCCTTCTCATGCCAAACCCAAGTGTCAAGAGCAATAACATGAGGAATGCCGAAATTTGTTTTGAGCTAGATTTGGGTATGTATTTTGTGGCATACACTAATCTAATACGCCATTAAGGCAAGAAGAAAATTCAGTTTTCACTGTGGATTTGTTTCAGTCACATGCAAATTTCTGGCTGATGAGGCTGCTATGACTTTTCAACATCTATAAGGAATAGCATTATCTTATCACAAGAAAGAACTTTGAGAAGAGGAAGCTCAGAGAAGCTAGCAAATTTAACTTCAATGTCATCTGAATTTGAGAGAATTAATGCTCCTGCTTGCCAGCTATCTTGTGGCAGTTCCACTGTCAGCGGTTTTCAGTGAAAACCCAGAATGTTTTCTCCCCAAAACATGTGCTGAAACTTCCCCAAGGATGGAAGTGTTAATAAGCAAGATGAAACATCCCCACTCTGGCACAGCACGGAAAGGGTGACGCCAGGGTCACCAAAGCACGAATGTCAAGTACGTGAGTGCATTCACTGTACAATTACTCTGTTTGTGCCGCCAGTTGCAGTAATTGGATAATTGGGTCCACAACTGCCTAACTGCATCGGTAACTACTCATTACTAAATTATATGTGAGCAATGTATAAAAAGCCCCAGTGTCTAAAAGCCTCTGTTACAAAAACTTTCATTTCATGAAGGCTCATCCTAATTGAGAAAAGCATGTCTATGCGCCATGATCTATCTTTTTGTTCATTCCTTTTGAATCAGGTCAGGTCTGACTGTAGACAGAAAAACAAACACAACTGAAAGGGAAAAGAGGCAGTTGTGAACACAGGTTCTTGCTTTTCTTTCCTGCTGATCCACAGAGCTTTTTGAGAAGTGCCATGGAAAGTTGGATCAGGAGGTTTTAAATGTCCAGCCTTTAAATGAGAATTCTGACATAGTCTTTCAGTGACAGGTTGTTATGATTTTTTTTCTCTCCTGACCTTTTCACAACTCTCATTTCAGTTAATTTTATAGGAATAAAAGAATGACTTCAAAATGTCCAAACCTGAAGCAGTTTTGGAGAACTGGGCCCTGGCAATGGCAAACGCATGAGAAGTTAGATTGCCCTAAGTGGCCACTGCGTGGAGAGTTAACAGGAGGATCATATTTTTCACCTGAGAGCTCTAAATGGATGCAAATGAACTACTAGTTTAGTGTACAGCCACTTGTTTCTCGCCTACAACCAATAACAAGGGTAACAGAGGAAAGGAAATGGAACAAATTATGCTGCCTGCTGTTGAAAGGAGTGTCAGAGATTTTAGAAGATTACAGACCAGTTTTGGACATTAATAAAAGAGCAGAATTATTGGATATGTAGGCAAATATGCTACACTGAGAAAGATTCTTCATGGTTTGGTAAAGGTAATGAATTTCTCATAAATCTATCACAGTTCTCTGAAGGAGTTAACAGGCGTGCTGATATGGGAGATACAGCTGATATGGTCTCCTTGGATTCCTGAAAGTCACTTGACAAGATCATTCACCAAAGGGTCTTAAAGAAGTTAAGATTGGGATGAGATGGACAGTGCTGACATGCATAGGCAACCAATTAAAAGAAGTCGCTTTTCTCGGCAGAGGAAACTTAACTCTGTAGTCCCATAGGGACACATCTGATGAGGCTTGATCTTCATTACATTCACAAATGAATGGAAAATGAAGTGACAAAGTTCAGTGACTGCTCCGAACTCTTCTCTGTGGTAAAAACAAAAGCTAACAAAATTTGAAGAGTTACTGTAACATCTTGTGATACTGAGTAACATGGCAGGGTGGGGAAAGGGAATGTGTGAAAATGTAAAAAGAGTTCACAAGAGGAATTCTAATTTAATATATTTGATTGCAGAAGAAGCTTCTGAAGAAGCTATTATCAGCTAGTACAGAGATTCTGAAGTTTTAATAGCAAATTCTGCAGGAACGTCAGTACAGTGCTGAATGGAAGCCAGTACGAAGCAAATTACTAGGGAAGGGAGGGAGAAGGACCCATAAATCAGTATTGGGCTACAATATCTTGAATGCTGTGGACACTTTTTAGCCTTCACATCAGTGTATGTATATATATGTATATATATATGTATTTATAAATGAGCACTGTTGAATGACAACTGTGTGTGAAATAGGCTCAATACAAAAAAATCAAACATGGAAAGACTCTAGCTGTGAAAAATGTTGACTCAGAGGAAATAAGAAAGAGAGCTATAAAATCACGTATGGGATTTTGCTCTTCTAAAATAAGAGGGAGCATCCAGGGAAATCACCAAGCAGCAGCTCAGCTGTAGAACACAGACATGAGGATATGTGTAGTACTAAAAGTTTATATTGACTCAAAACATGATTAGACAAATTCATGAACATAAAAACCCCTCAAAACCAAAGCAAAACACAAAATCCTATTAATGCTGATATAAGGTAAGAGATGTCTCATTAGGAGACTTTGGCTGTGAAAATAAGCAATGCCTCTCCCAGCAGTCCTTTATGATGACTCTAACTTTTAACAAGAGCTACACATTGACAATACTTACCTTTTCTTTGGTGCGTAGTTGCTATGGAAATAAACAGTAACTTGGCACAGATTTCTTTGAGAAACTCCAGATCATTGAGTATCACGGACATTTCATGAATGAATTTCATCTTGCTACCTGTACCCACAATTCTTGAGCTGACAGGAGAACAGTTTTAGAGTAACTAATACAAATCAAAACCAGTCACTGTGTATGGGAGGTTTTCAGTTTACCAGTTTCACTATTGTTGAAAAATAAGCAAGTGTCCCAAAAGGATAGGTAGAGGGAAAAAAATGGTTTGCAGCTTATTTTAAAAATAAAATAATTCCCAACTTTGGCAATTGATGATTTATAAAAGGGCTTTTTCTTTTTTAATGTATGCAAGCAAGCAGTTTTTTGTCTTCCTTGTTCTGGCTTTTGGATTTTATCTCTGTTTATTTTGCTTTTATATCATAATGCCATGATTTTCTTGATCTGTGTTTCAACAGTCCTTTGCTACTTTGCATGTACTTGAAGTACTTTAGAGAGGTTCCCGGATTTTTTTTTTTTAAAATATCTGGAACATTATCCTTGTCCTTTTTCATTTTGAGAGCCCTCAAAGAGTCACATTCAGGCACTCATATTGGATGCACTGGCTCAGAGAAATGGCAGCTTCCCTTCAGATTGCCATCTCAGTGACTCAGCCAGCATCTGAAGGTGATCCAAATGGGGATGGCACAACCCAGGGTCTGGAAATTTTGCAGATTGTGAAAGTTGTTTATTAAGTTTTAAACTGGAAATTGGTATGGAAATGATAGCACTGCAGAGTTACTAGTAGATGAAATTGCTGACAAAAAAACCCCCCAAACTGTGGGGTTTTTTCCTTTTTCTTGGGGGAATTATCTTTTTTGTGGATATGCTGCTGAAAGTACTGAAGTTCTGCCTAACAACTCTGGCTTCTGTCACGCAAGTGCTGACCGCTCTGCCTGCCAGCCAGCTGGGTGGGTGAGAAGATCACATCTTTCAATGCCTAAAACCTGGGGTCTTCAGGAGTCAAATACTTCTTCTGCATTCACCTCTTGAATACACATCAAGTACGTGCAGCTCCCCTTGCAGAGCACCTAAGATATCTACCACGGCTTTTGGAAAGTTTTAACACCCAGGGATGTGCTATAGTCACATTCACAGAAAAAGGAAATGCGAACGATAAAAATAAATACCAAGGAAAGCGAGGGTTCAGTTTCGGAGTGAGTTCACAAAATAATCTGGTCACCAATGGAATTTAAGAACCACCCAGCTGCAGATGTTAAACACAGTTAATATGAAGAGAGAGACTGGAGGGCAAGTGAAAAAGGGGCATCCTAACCTATGGCCTGGCAAGACTGATGCTCCTTGCACCTTTTGCACCCCGAAGATAACTCATATTGCCATTGCTGTTAATATTGAAGGCATAATGGTCATAACTCAGCATAAGTTGTACCTGTGGTCTGGGGAGGGGCAGAGCCTGGAATGGAGCCGGTGGTTGGGTGCTGGTGGTTTTGGAGCCCTGGCATGTACCTGCTGGCTGTACCTGCCCTGAAGCCAGGCTTGGACTCCAGCCATCATGGGGATGGCCTGAAATGCCAAAGGAAGTGACCTGGCACAAGCTACACCCTTTGGTCAAGTGTGACTGAAGGGACCCAACGCCTGCACTGGGGTGAGCATGGGGTGCAGAGTGCTTGCTGCGCTTGGGATGCACTGCCACGGTCAAGCAGCACAGCACTCTTTGTGGCTCTGACTCCAGGATGTCCTCCCCGTCCCTTGGGCTGTCCCAGCAGCCCAGAACAGTTTCACTTCAGGAAACCAAGGTTCCACAGATAAACTTTTGAAAGTAACCCAACAACAAAATGTTTCACAGACTTAAACTCTTCTTTTTCTCTTGGTATCATCACATTTTAAATGTAGAATATAGAAGTCTTTTTAGTTCTACGTCTGTGTGTGTGTGTCAGTTTTCTCAATTTGCTTAAAAAATCCATAGGAAATCACACAACAAATAATATGAATATGTCAGCAGATTCAGGGGCATGAAGACATATTTGCCAGTGTGATGTAGCTTAGAATCAGAGTCAAGCAGCATGACTTCTTTTTGCACTTGATAATCTTGGAGAAACAGCCCTGCACAGTAATTAGGCTCATATACTCAGGCCTCTATCTATGATTAGCATTAGATTCTGCTGAAAATCCATTATGAGCTGAGTTTTCTTCTAACTTTTAAATATGGGAGAAGGAGTAATTCTTTTCTGTTTCTAATTCATTCAGGCAGCACCAGTCTCAGCAACTGCAGAGCAGTTATCAAAACAGAAGATCAGTGTTGGCAGATGTCAGACTTGTGGCTTTCATGGGTAGCATCTCCTCATCTCTGAAGCATTCAGCGTGGCACCACAGTGTTCTATGCCTTAGTGGGGTGGAGTGGAAGTTACTTGGACTAAAAGCCTCTTAACAATGTCTGTGACATAGATAGTATTTGTGTGTCATGAGCAATCTCTATGAAAAGCCAAATTAATGGTGGAGATCGTTTGATGACACATAGTTAGTTAGAGTATGTAGAACTAAAATGTAATTAGTAGTGTACAGGATCAGACTTAGGAATGTTGTAATAAGAAGGAAGTGCTTTGAACACTTGAGATAACTCTCAACCCAAGATAAGCCGTGAATACTTCACCTGTACCTGGACGGGTCTCTAGGTGCTGATCATGATACAGATGAGTAATTTTCCATCTGAATTGGGGAACTGGTAGAAGGAACCAGTAGCTCAAAGATCAACATCAAAAGCAACCATGAATATTAAAAGCAATAATTTCCACGTAAGGCCTGAATACCTCATTTGTACTGAGAAAGGAGTTTGGAAAGAGTGTAGGAGAGGTTGGCATTTAGCTCTTGAGGTGCTGCTGGAGTAGTTAAATGCTGCACTCTGACTGACCGAGTCCTGACTTAGGAATTGTAGATGAAGGACACAAAATAGCCTCGAAGCTACCTGTTGGTGAGCAGCCTGAACCAGGCTAGAGCCTGCTTCATTGCTCTGCTCTGCCTCCAGGAACTTCATCTCCAGTTTTGCAACAAAGACATCAGCCTTTGGCTCTTCTAGAATAATGCCTTCTATGACCACTTGAAAAGAGGCAAGTGCAGAGTAAAGCCAGTGGGTTTGGTTTGTGCTCTTTTCTGGAGGCACTAAAGCCGAATTAGCCAGCATGCACTTCCACCCAGACATGTGTTTAGTGGAGATGTGTCAAAACACTAGCACTGGTCTGGGCTGGCAAGGAATTTCAATGCAGCAAGGACTGGGCATTTAAAAGACACTTTTCAGCTTCAGGCAGGCGCTAAGCCACCACCATGACATCTCTATTGGTTAGCAGGAAAAATTATTTTTCATTAAGCATTCAATATTTCTAGTTTTCAATCATAGCCTGAATGCTGTGGGGATTGTACTGCAAAGTCCACTGCTAACAGTTTATGTGGCACTTGACTGCCTGAAAGATCTCATTGATCTGCTAGTGGATTATAATCATTGCACAAAGCCGATGGATCCCCCGGGAAACTCCAGCATTGTAGCTGTAGCAGAGATGGACCCCTCTGTGTGCAGGAGCTCATTGTCTCAAGAGGCTGGCCACAGGGTCTGGGCTCTAACTCTTGACTCTTTCTCTGTATTTTAAACATCTCCTTTCCTAGAAGAGCGATGGCAACGTGAGCTTCTGACTTGTTGCTGAAACCCTCAGAAGCCACAAGACAAGATGCAGACATGCTTCACAGAAAACTTACACTCCTGCTGGACCTAAGATGAAACTCAAAGGCTTACAGAAAGCACAGGCATATTCACCCCTCGTGGGGCAGCTGAAGAGAGAGTCTTTCCCCTTCCCACACAGTAAGGTATGATTGCAGTTTCTTTCCCAGCTAGTATAAATTTCCACAGGAACAGATTGTGTGTAATTGCATGATCTTTCCCTCGCTGTTCAAATGTGGTTCCCAGAAACGGGTAGATGTAAATTTGTATGTGGTGTTGCAAAATAAATAGCTCACTGCTTTTTAGCTTCTGGTGGTTTATTAGTAAATAATTAGATTTTTTTTAGAATCATGTTGGTAATTTAGTAGCAAAACTGTAACGCAGTTTGGCTTATTACCGGCATCTCACTGCTTTTCAAAGAACGGTAACAGCCACAATCAATACCTTGAAGATGAAAATGCAGCCTGCCCTCTGGGTTATGTTCTGTCAGTGATATTACAGTTTCATACCTTTAAACCCCTCTGAATCCTTGATGGATATGCTTAGTGGAGATAGCTCACTTCTACAGTTCTTACCATAGGTGAGCTTCATCAACCCTTCCCAAAATAAAGAAATAAAATAAATAAAGTTGATTAATGCTCAGCACAGCTCAGACAGTCCAACTGCAGTGGTTTATCGAAGCAAAGCTCTCCCCATTCCCTCCAGACTCTTTGTTCGTGGATGCTTCAGCCGAGCTGCGGGCCTGTCCCTGCTAGGGAAAG
Source organism: Origma solitaria (assembly GCA_013397895.1). Classification (NCBI taxonomy): domain Eukaryota; kingdom Metazoa; phylum Chordata; class Aves; order Passeriformes; family Acanthizidae; genus Origma; species Origma solitaria. The sequence goes on along the minus strand of VZRL01003869.1, from coordinate 140,075 downwards.
ATGATGTTCCATGAGTATGAATGAATGTATGCTGAAAGCCTCAGGGTTTCCTGACATCTTGGTGCCACTGGCAAAATTTTAATGAGAGAGGATTCAGTCCCAATGTGGAGGAAGGAATTGGAGCTGTAGTGGATATTAATGGCTCATGGGTTAACATGAGGGAGTTCTTTCCCACTGTTTGGATTACAGCACAAATTAGCGGAATGTATCAAAATACTTCAGTTCTACCCTAGTATAGAAATGGTTTTAGCTCAAAACCTTAGTGTTAATTTCCTTTTATGCAAGTTGAGACACGCTTGGTCCGGACGGCAGAAAAACTGCTGCAATTCAGTTACATTGAAGCTGAGGAGCAATAAAATACCAAGCGTTTCATAAGCCAGGAGACCACACACGCACTCCTCCTGCTCAGAGGAACAAGCCCAGCAGAAAAGTGGCCTTTTTGCTATTGCCCAGTGAAACCTCCCAGGTGCAGGGAGAGCAGGGGCAGCTCTCGAGCTGCTGTCCATTGCTGGCATGATGTTCTCCCCAAGTCCAGGTAAATGTCCCCATGTCCTCCCCCAGCTCCGTGCCCTCGTCAGAGCTATCTCCCTGCCAGCACCCGCAGGGGATGGGGCACTTTACTTCTTATTGTACGAATTCCTGCTGCCCTCCTGGGCTGCCTCTCCTCTTGCTAGCCAAGTTCGAGTGCTCTTTGTGGGCAGGCCTGCATTCAGACTTGGAAAAATTGGCAAGTGACAGGAATAGAGCTTCCCATCATTCACTGCTGGCAGTCCTTCCTTGTCCCCATCGTGTCCTTTGGTGAAGCCAATAAACTGCAGCTATGAACCATCACACTCACTGCAAAGTCACAGTAGTGTCATGTAAAGCCTCCCCCATGTCAGGATTTGCTTAATTTGGTTAATTATGCCATTGAAGAGGACATATAAGTTGTATAGCAGCATTTGGGCTCTAATTACTTCTCCAGTGCCTTATGCAATAACACTAAATCACCCTTCTTAAGAAGATGTTAAATAGGACAGGTATTTTTTGATAGTTTCATTATGATGGTAAAGGATGAAAAAAGAACAAAATTACTGTTGCTTATATATATGCTTCCTGTGACATTGTACGTATGCTTGTGCAACCTTCTGATGTCTTGGTGTGGAAATTTTAAAGCTGTTTTCCCTTAACTCCCTGGCAAGGAAATTTCAGAAGAGTTACAAATGGACAACTGCTTCTCTTAGGTCTCTTCCAAGGCTCCCTTTCATGAGGGAAGGTCTCCCAGGCCTCTTCTGCAGGTGTCACCATGTTGGCAATGGTGGTGATGACATTTGCCAGAAATGTACTCTGAGGTCATGGGGTCCCCGTTGTGGCATATGGACCCTCCCTGAGGACTCCCTGCCTCTGGTAATCAAAAAGTAAACCGAACTGTGTGCATCTCATTCGAGGCACAGCGCAGACAGTGACCCCACCTGTGAACCCCTCCTGCTGTGACCATGTCCTGATGGGTACAGGATCCGTGTCCTGGTGGATATGGGGCAGTGGTCGTGGCTGCCATATCTCTCCCCCCTGCTCTGCTTGCAAAGCCTGAGAGTGACCGAACCTGGGGACGGGTTTCTGTCAGGTAGTCCTCCTCTTCATGAAAACACTGATGTTCCAAACATGTGGCTTTTGAGATCAAAAACCTTTTGGTTAACCCTTTTGGCTGGGTCACAAATGTGACCCAGAAGTGAATTACATAGCAAATTTCATTCAACAGCTAGCTGTGAAGTGAGGAAAAAGGCAGAGCTTCTGGGTGGCAGCTTTATGTTCTTTTGCTGCTAAAAGGAAAGCTGATGAAGATTTACATCAGCTTTTTGTTTGAGGAACCATAACTCAGTGTGAGTTACAATCCTCATCCTCAAACCCATTTAATTTTGAGATGATAGAGGTAATCATGGGAGGCAAATTTCAATTTGCAATATTGAATTACTGTTTTCTCGTATCTGCATAAATGCCAGGATCTAGCACCTTTTTGAGAAATGATCTGTCAGACAAAGTGTAGGAGATGCAGCGCGAAACAACTGTCACCAGTCCTTGTGTAGATGTTAACAATGTATTTTAGCACAGGAAAGCCTGTTATCACAAAAACATTGATGAATGCATCGTTTTTTTGTCACATGGGTTAAAGTGCTTCCTGATGTGTAGCATTTGGAAAGCTTCCCATTTTTCTCCTGAATAATTATTCATAAGGATATTCTTGGCATGTCACTCTTACTTTGGAAAATGCAAAGTAAGGTGTCCTCTGCTTATTCCATTGTTGGGATTAATGCTGTCATGCGAAAAATTGCAGATGATGGTCACTTTTATGAGTTTACCAGCAAGCATGGGAATCCTGCAGAAAAGCCCGCTTGCACCCAAGGGAGTGTGCATCCTCCCTTCATACCCTGCAGAGGAGTTTCAATGTTTCCTTTCCCTCCCAATCTCTGTTTATGGGGATGGAAGAAGAGCTTTCCTGTGGTACACCCTATGCACCGCTGAAGGTGAGTTCAGACTCCTGAGGGGTCCGCACCCCCAGGTGAGTCCCTAGAGTGAGCCAGGATGCAGCCCAGGCTCCTCCAGTGCCCCACAGGGTGCCCACAGGACCTCTCTGCCAGGGCTGTGCTCTGCTCCTCTGGCGATGCCGTGCTTCCCTCATCCTCGCAGCTGCAGAGTCCTTAGGATGTGTTTGGCTTACACAGGCACGTAAATAAGTGATCAAGGACATGTTAGAAGCATGGCCAAGGACACTGAAGGCCCCAGATATGCCTGCCAGCTCCTCTTCCTGCAGCCTTTGTCTCAGCACACAATGTACTTAGTAGCTTGCAAGAGGGTATATCATTCTCTTGTTCTTACGTAAGTCACATTCCTCCTCAAAGAAAGCAATTGCATTAATGTCCAAAGCACTTGGTAACACCAGGCACAATTAACGCCTGCTATATCTCCCCTTTTATCAGGGAAGACAGAGCAAGGATAAATTTGGCCAGGAGTGAAACCTGTGTTCGCTGCTGTGCTCCTCATGCATGAGTGTTATTGTGTTATTGCAGCATTTAAAGAACAATCACTTGCTGACAGGGCTCCTAGCAATAACAGGGCATATTTCATTCGTGCATCCACACAGGGTGCTGGCCAGCTCTGGCTAACAGCTGCCAAGAGTTACACTTGTGAATGCAAGGGAAAGTTTCTTTTATTTGCCTGCCTGGGTACAGATGTCGGACCTGAACTACCTCTCAGCGTGAGGTCCCTCATTGTCTCCCAAAATATCTCCGAGTCACTTAATTCCATCAGGTCACCCTCTGTACCTGACCTTTAGCTAGAACATCCCAACCTGCTTTTCCCAGTGGGAGCGATGCTACCTTTGAACAAGGATTGTGTCCAAGCTGGCACTGGGATGGCAGCGCATGCACACAAGTGCAGGGTGTCTGTAAACAGGAAAAATTAAAATGTGAGGGTTGGGCGAGCCATGGAAAGGGTTATTTGGGCCTATTTCTAATGTTCATTTGTCACAGGCTGGCTGAGCCATCCTCTGAGGGTCCTCCAGGCTGAGTGCAATGCCTGCGTCCAAAATGAGACTCTTTGGGTCTGAGTGGCTGAGCCTGGCCCAAGTGCCTGAGCACCTGTCCTGGGAGAGACTCTTCTCTGGTTTCCTCCTTTCTGGGTGCTTCGGTTCAACTCTTAGGGGCATGCCATAGTTGAAACAAAGACATGGAACTCTGGCAGGACAGTTTTTGAACTGCTGTGCTTTTCTCCAGGGGTCTGTGGTGGATGCTGCGAGCACAGCCACACTAGCACACCAATTTCTTCCTCAGTTTCCTTGCTAAAGCCAGGGATCTTCCGAGGTGTCTCCATGCCTGCAGTCAGGCACAAGTGCATGCCCGTTCAGTGAGTCATTGTAACTTCCAGTGACTAACCCATCCAACCTGCGGGAGGGAAGGGAATTATAATAGTAATAACAGTTTGTGTTGCCACTGGAGGGTTCCAAAGTGCTTCCTAAGCAGTTTTCCTTAGCAGGGTTCCTCTGAGAGATGACAAACATGCAACTGATATTTCATGGCCATTTCTGTCTGTTATCTTTTTTAACTGCTTGTTGCTTTTTGTTGCTGAACCCACAGTGCTTTCAAAACCCTCTCGTAAAATCCCCCAATGGGCCAGGTTGAAAGGGACCACAGTGGGGTGATCTGGTCAACCTCCCTGCTCAAGCAGGGCCATCCCAGAGCACATGGCACAAGATTGTGTCCAGATGGTTCTGGAATATCTCCAGTGAGGGAGGCTCCACAGCCTCTCTGGGCAATCTGTGCCAGTGCTCTGTCACCTGCACAGGGAAGAAATTCATGTTCAGGGGGAACTTCCCATGCATCAGTTTCTGCCCATTGCCTCTTGCCCTATTGCTCAGCACCACCAAGAAGAGCCTGGATCCATCCTTTGACACCTCCCTTCAGATACTGACAGACATTAATGAGGTCCCCTCTCAGTCATTTTTTCTCCCAGTTCCTCATTTTCCCTGGCCGTAATCAAACATCATTTCCAGTTTGGAAAATAATATGGTGAATTGCGCTGTAGTGAAAGCAAAACTGAATGCATAAAATACCCATCTGTTTTTTAACACAACCTGCCAGCTTTAAAAACATGAATGGTTGCAATGACTGCAAATTAATCAGCTGTCAGGGAAGGCAGAGGAGCCAATTCCACCTCTTTAAGCCCTTGGGACTGCTCAGGTACACCTCCAACAGAAAATGAGAGACAGTTCAAGGAGGCAGATGCTGCTAAAGTTTTACATGTTATTAATATTAATTTGGAGGTTTCTTCAGTCAGTTTTTCTCCTGGCTCTTCAGCTGTTTTCCCCAGTGCCTTGTGTAGAGTAAGAATGTATACAGGAGGGTCTAACTGAAAAGTTATACTAATAATGAATAGATTCTTGATTGAATTGGGAGACATAATGGACCAAATTAAAGCTGCTTGGCTGAATGCTTGGGCTGTGCTTTTATTCTGTAAAGGCAGAAAAATGGCAAAAGGACTGTCCTTCCTGTCCGAAGCCTATTTTTCTTGCTGTAGATTGAGTCAGTAACTGAGGATTGCAAGAAGAGCTGTCTGAAGACTTGTCTACTCAGCCCCTTTTGCTCTGTACTTTAACAGCTAATTTTCCTTGCTTGGATATTCTATTAATTTTTATGGAAGTCACCCAAATTGTAGAATACACAAGAAACAACTTACATTTTGCTTGCTGGCTTTCAGGCATGAGCAACTCTGTGTGAGTGAGGAATCCAGAATTAGCCTAGCTTGTTTGGGATCAGCACACAGTTACTGTTCCCTAACTCTTCCCCTGCCCCTCAATCCCTAATAAATCAAATTTGCAACAAGAAAGGAAAGGAATCAACTGTCCACAGTGAAGTATTGTATAAATAATGACTCATCCAGATTAGAGGATACTTTATTTATATAACCACTGAGAAATAAATTTTACAGAAAGCACAGAAATAGTCTGATGGCTGAATTCTGTCTCAGACACTATAAATGGTTCCTTTCTTGGGAAGAAATCAAATAAAATGTGTACAGGTATCCATGCATATATATATACAAACACACTCTTTTGTATATAAGGTATATAAATATATATACTTTCTTTATTACAGTTATAAAAAAATCCCTACTGTTGATCATGCAAGCTATGTATCTAGTGTTTGTATGAATATTAAAAGTGTAAGCTGTAGGTTTTGCTAAATGTAAGGCGTATTATCCCAGATGGCAGGGAGCAGTTCCTTCTCTTGGGAGACCATCTACCCATAAATATCTGTAAAATGGCTCTTGTCATTTTTATGGCTTTCATATTGTTGTAAAAAGCTGAAAAAGCACACAGATAATAAGGAGCTATGGTTAATTGATCTGTTCATTTTTTTCCCCCCAGTAGTATTTATCACATGATGTCAGACTTCCAGAAAATGTAAGAGATGTTTTATACTACTTCAGTAATATACAGTTCAACTGGATGAATCAAAAATTACTGATCCTGTTGGGTCATCACTTTTACCTGCATGCTAATGAACCTCTGATCCAAATATTTTCTCAGGAACACCAAAACATGTCTAGTTAAGAAGTTTTTAAAAATCTATTTAGTGCACTTTTTGAACAACAATTTATAAGAATGACAGAATTGACTGTTAGAAACTAGAATTATATTAAATCAGAATATTATTTTCCATGTCATATTGGCACACTAAGCATATTTCTATGTTCTGTTTAGTATATCTATATTCCCTACCAGGAGTACTCCTGTCCATGGTCTCCACAAGTTTATTTTTAGTGCTTATTTTTCCTCTGTTTGACTGCCAGCCTGTCCATATGTATGTTTTTCATCATATTAGTTGTCCTAACCCGTGCAACGAAGTACCTAAAATTTAATGCCATTTTTTAGGACAACTTGATGAGACCTGCACAGTTCCTGTTGCCCACCTGAAGAGCAACATGCAGAGTATATTTGTCTGTTTTACCACTTTCAGGTTTTGTACTCTCAGAGATTTTATCCCTTCTGCTAACACACACCAGACACTTCTATTACTGTCGCCTTTTAGTGTTGGGATTTAGTTTCAAATGTTACTTTAGTTTTTGAGGGCAGGGCTCAGTGGGGCACTCTAAGCTGCACAGTTGCTGCAGCGATTTCCTCTGTACAGCTACAGATAAGATTAAGTTGCATCTAATTTAGTTGTGCCTTCCAGTTTAGCTTGCTGCTTTGCCAGGGAGGAGTTAGGAGCTACAGAAAAGGTGAAACAGCATAATTTAAGTCCACACCTGATTATCTTCAGCTAGATTGCCCAGTTCATTACTGACACACATTCTGCCTGCTACCCACGGCTCAGGTAGCTGAGCTCGCTGCTTTCTGCCACTCTCATGCCCCCCACTACTGACACTGACATATCTCCTGCCAGAGCAGAGGGCTGCACTTGTCATTGCAGGAATAGAGAAAAAAAAACCTGTGGAAGAGGAATTTGACTGTCCTCAGCAGCATAAATATACACCTGACAAATACTGAGATTTATAGGAACACCAGAAGAACAGTTTAAACCTAATCCTGTGATTTGCCCTCTCTCCCCCCATTTGATGAAGCCCAAATTTTTCAGCTGTTAGCTGTCAGCTGATCAATCAGCCAGGTATATTGGAAATAGAAACATCACTCCAACAGTGGATGTGTAGCAAATTGATAGTGTTCAAATCTTTTAATGCAATGACAATATAGCTATATCTATACATCTTTATATCACTGGATTATAAAAGATGAAATGCAATGAAACAAGAGTGACTAATACATCTTAGTTGTCTTCTACACTGATTTCTTTTTAAAATATCCCAGCTACTTGGAAAATATATAAAACTTTCTTAATAGCAACACATAGTTTTCAAATTTAAAAATGACTGCAAGAAGATCTTTCTTCCCCTTAAAACTGTGGACAAAGTTACTGATTTTATTGTGTGACTCTGCAAAGTAATCAAACTGAGTTTATGTAAGTGTTCTCTTTTATGGGGAAATCTCACCCATGCTGGAAACACTAGCAAAGTATTCACTAACTTTAATGGAAATTTCCTGTTTATATTTTTTATTTGGTTTTGATTTTGGTAATGGACAAACTATTGGAAATGATATGAATTGAGTTGGTCATATACAGTACTGAATGGTCTATAAAAATAAACAGCTACATACTTGTGCACATAGAGTTAAAGTAGTCACTGTTGCAAAGAAAATACTGTTGCATTACATTAGAAGCTGTAAATTCATTAAGAAGGTCCTCAATACACAAATAAATTCTTTAAAATAGACAGTCCCCACATACAAATGAACTCTACAAGATTTTAGTGCAGCTTTTCAGACTTTCCTTTCCAGTGCTTGGCTTTTTTCTTTAGGTATTGATTTAATTCCTGTGTTCTAGATTACATTTTTTTTCCTGAAAGGAGAAAATGAGTTTTGCTGACTTCACTTAAACCCTTGTCATTGGATATTTCCACTCCTAAAAAAAAGTACTGCCCTTTACAGACCACAAAAATAAACATATATTCACTCAACAATTTTCCATGATACTTCAGTTTTAAAGCTAACAATAGTATAATTTCACCTGAACAAAAGAAGATTTCCTGAATCTCTACAGATGTTGAATTTGGTTTCCAGCACTGCACTGCTCATAGCAAGTAATGAAAGTATTCAAGTGAGGTGTAGGTTTTGTGATGGAAAGCTGATCTTGATGATGTATGAAAGGAACATCAGGACAAAACCTCTCAAATAAAGGAAAATGGCACAAGACTATGAAGCTGCCGTGATATGCAAATGGAAATCCACGTGACACGAGTGGTAAAAAGACTGTATTGTCATGTGCTAGGTCCATGATTCTTAAAGGTCTGGGAGGATTCTCCTCTGAAGGTGAAATATATTCTGCTCATTGCCAAGTGCCACATTTTTTTCAGATGTGTCTGCATGACTCCATCATGTTGGAGCAGAGCTTGGAGTGTGATGCTTTGGTTCCTGACTGCATCATGCTGTAGAATAGGGTGAAAATAGTTCACACATTTGCTGTCACGCAGTCCGGCATCTGTGGCTGCACTGCGTTCCCCACTTTTGTAGTTAGAGTTTAGTGGCTTCATAAACACATCCATATGACCTGTGCTGATGTTAAACTATAGTAATCCTTTTCCATGTGTCTTCAGCACGGCCCAAGTACAAATCACTCCTCTGGCAACACTCCTCTGTGCAAATGGGTCATGCACACTCTGTTACCTGGCTTATGGTTACTCAGGTCTTTTCTCTGCAGTTTTAGTTACCAATTCCGCCATGACTAGCAAAAGGGGCTCTTTCACCCAAGAAAAGTACGTAATTGTCAAATAATTAACCAAATTCATATTTTCATAACAGATTTGAAATCACTTCGCCTCTACTTTTAAGGTGTATTATTTACTGCTGCACTGACAATTATCTCGATAATAGAAGAGGTATTTAACGTATTGTTTTTTCTGTTTTTGTAAGGTCTGAGTGAGATTGTTAATTCTAAAGTTTACTGTGGCTCTGCTGCAGCTCGTTACTGTGATCACTTTTCATGAAAATTGCATCTTCTGAGCCTTTGCTTTAGAAAACCCGGTTTTCTCCACTAACTCCTCAGACTATATGAGTATACTTCTTGATTTGAGTTACACTGTGTTCACATGCCCAATTTTTCTTCTGTATTTGGACTCAATAGAACAATCACCAAATTACCAAGAAACTAAATGGATTTTTTTTAAAAAGCCATTTTAAGTGTTTCTTCTCTTAAAATAAAAGAATGATTGCAAACGCCAAATGGTCACAGTTTAAAATGTTGATGTCTCCCAATTCTCTTTTGAAGCTCTCTTACTGTATATACAAAAACATCCCATTGTTTTTGGTCTTTTGAGAAATACAACTGCTGCGGTAGCCTGTTGTGAAATTAATTTTATAAATTTGTTTCCTGTTCAAAGGCTGGGTGCTTAAGACAGCGGGGGATGTAATTAAAAAGCCTTTAAAAAATTCATGGATATAATAAAGCTAGCCAAGTCATTCCAGAAGTATGGTTTGTGTAATTGAGAAATAATGAAGTGATGCTTGTGGAGGTCCATGCTGGCATCTGCTCTGAAGTGCAATAGAGCATTTGCAAACCTTAGAAAGACACAGAAATAGAGGGATCCTTGGAAGACAAAAAGTATTAAGTCTATCTGATGATTTAGCCAAAGTGCATTATGACTTGATGGGGAGAGTGAGGAGAATGTTTCACTGGGCATGAAAGAATAGAAAACTCACCCACACCCTTTCTTCTGAAAACAATAGCTCAACAGCTACAAGTGCTTGGCGAGTTAAGCCATGCAGGCAGTAGGAGGTACAGAGGTTATGTAATTCTTCAGCTATCTCCCATTTTCATTAAAACGGGTCAGCACAGCTTGCATATAAAGTCTACTACAGGCCATAGTTTAAATTTTATCTGTAATTGCCTTGCCCTGCTATGCTCAGTGCTGTGCTCCCACTGTTTTTTATAGACTTGGCTTCCCTTAAGAGAAAAGATTGGAAGAGCTTTAATGGCTGTCAAGGTGGCTGAAAATAGTGCTAAAGAGAGGCAGATATGAAATGGAAATTCATCATGAAGAACTGGCTGCTGGTTTTTGGGAATGAGTGAATCATTAGTGTGTGGTGGGGAGTGCTGATGGGTTGGTACGACTGCCTGCTTGGCTTTCATGGGCCAGGAGAGCACAGATTATGGGGCTGGCATTTTGCTGAATTTCTGTTTTCTCAGGGTATGTAATTTCCTGTTCTTTTCAAAGTCGACTTTAAATAGAAGTAGAAGCTACCTTAAAGCCATATTGCCCCCTGCATTTATGTTCTAGTATTGCTCTGAATACAGAGATGAAATAAAACAGGATCAGGCTCATATTTTTTCTCTCTTTATCTCCCTTGCTTCTTTATATTTCCCAAATAAGTGTTCACCTGTGACCCCCTTTTATGGAGGAATTTCCCTAGGCTTACAAACCTACTTCCTAGTCAGCTGTTTTACAAACCTCTTTGTAACATTTCTTTATTATTTATAAGGATTCCCTTCATGAAATTATTTCCCTGTATTCTTTAAAGTCCTTTAAAAGTGTATCCATATGGCAGTTACTCCACTATCTACCTCCTGATTTTTTAAGGGGATTGGCTGTGTACAACAGTTATCCTCCTGAGATTTCAACTGACTTCTTCACTGCTTGCTGACCTTTACCTTTGATATAGCCATAAAATAATTTTTAAAGGAAATATACTCTCCAAGAGTTTAATTCCTTGTGATTATGCCAGGTCTTTCAGAAATGAACAGCTGGTAAATTCGCTGAAGCAGACCTGTGTGGTGCCACATTTATGGAGTGCTTTCTTGGAGCAGAACAATACATTATAGCTTTGGCCACAAAGTGCAATCTAAAAATAATTCTACTTTGCTCCAGAGATGCATATGGATTGATTTTTTTTCTCTCCTTTAGAGGTGATTTAAGCCATTAAAATGTAGGGTGAGTTCAAGAAAGGGAAATGTGATTAGGTCAGGTGCATTTTATCTTTATGAGCTTCCGGCTTTATTGTAAGAATTGTTAGTTTTAGCTTTGAAATGAATCACTTATAATTTGCATACTTAAATAAGACTTTACTTTTGGCAAACAATTAGTGTTGAAGTTTTAGTGTGGAGGAGTGGAAATGAAAAACATGACTGTCAGGTAACTTAGCTTAATTTTATTCAAGATAGAGCTGTGTTTAATGCTTAATGTTTAATGTTTAATTGTTCATTTGCTTTGGTACTGGAAATAAAACACAGTTCACTCAGTCTGCATGACCTAATAAAATGCCATTAGAAGATGAAGTTTAGATCCATATTTTGTGCATGGCATGAACCCACAAGGAAACAAAAAGAAGTGGGCAGTCTGCTTCCTGAGCTGCTGGACTTCGCTGAAGACCAGCACGCTCCTGGTAACACATCAGGCTTTGGTGATGCTCAGGGAAGGAGAGGGATTGCAGGGTTCTCTCTCCAGGCTCTATCTGCCTTACCTGTCTGTCTGTGAGGTGCCCCAGCTGTGCTCCCCTTTGCCCAACCTCTGCCTGCATGCACACATTTCTTCTGCAGGGTGTTTTTTTTCTACAAAGCACAGCCCTTCACAGGCTGTTAAACTCCTGTCCAGCTTTGGAAAAGCTTCTTCAATAACTGCAATTTTTTTGCCCTCGTCTCTTCCCCGTATGCAAGTATCCAAAAATGCCAGGGTCTCAGCTGGCCTTCTGTCAAATCCTGGAAGCAAAGGAGATTGTAATTACCTGCACAGTCTGTGGATCAAGAGCTACAGAAATCTGGCAACAACATTAACTGCATGTTTTTCTTAAATTAAATTTAAAGCAGAAGAAAGAATACTGCTACTTCCACAGTGAACACCTTGTTGTGGTTTGAATAGTTCTGTCATGTTGAAGAGTTCAAGAAGCATTTGGACAATGCTCTCAGGCACATGGTGTGACTCTTGGGGATGGTGCTGTGCAGGGCTGCGTTGGACTTGATGATCCTTGTGGGTCGTTTCCATCTCAGCATATTCTGTGATTCTGTGAATACTGAATGCATACAGCAGTTTAAAAATACAGTACAGTCCATGATATAAGGTTTTTTAAGGCTGCCCCACAATTTCAGTCTTCGGTGTTTCTTAATTCCCTTGAAGACAGTCCTAACTTGATGAAGTTGCCAAAGGTGGAGGATAGTTTTTTGGCAGTTGGCTAGAGATCATCTAAAATATTTGATCTGGAACGGTTTTTACGAATTACTAAAACTCCAAATCACTTGCAACTTCATTAGCATCAGTAACTAGACTATAACAAAAAGTTTGCATAGAAATTGTCATAATTTGGTGTTTCTAAGATGAATTGGGCACTACAAAGGTGGCAATAAGGCTGCTTCAGGCTTCTTGCCGTATGACTTTATTCTGAAGATTTCCTGATAACCACCAAAATTGTAAACATGACTATACTATATTTAGGGATTGTGAAATGAGTCTGAAATAATTCTTCATGAGGAATAAGAGGGTGGTGACAAGCCAGGGAATGCACATGGACTTTTTTCACCAACAGTGATTCATGTTTGGGGTAGACCCAGAGGCTACGTCTAAGCAGGAGACCTGGAGCCACTGACATACTTATGGGTCAACAAAAGCCCTGCAGACATCTCCAGAGGAGATACAAATTGATGACAGAACTCCCACCCTTTTCCTGCTTCCACAGAAAATGGGGCAGATGAAGCACAATTTGTACAATGGTTAGATGCAGAGTGTGGATAAAACAACATCATTCCCATGGATGTCTATAACTCTTGTAGTTTCACCTAACTGCTGAGTTATACTCAGGGATTTAATAAAAATATGTGTCTGATTTATTGTCCTGGATGGAAATCAATAGAAGATGATCAGCAGCAAAAATGTCCATTAGTACTGGCATGGCATACAAGGAAGCTTTCGCCAGTTGTGCTGCAAACCTAGTTTTCATTTCTCAAACACCAGAGGTGTTTGAGATGCTTCTGCATCAGTTGTAGCAGTATTCAGAAAATAGAATTTATAGGGAGAGAAAAAATCACCTGTTGTCATGTTTGTCTGTTGAAAGGGAGGTTATCCCAAAGGACACTGGCGACAGGAGTCACTAACTCTGCTGCTCTGTTAGGGATGTTTTGTGAGAAAGGTTATAAACTAAAATTGAGACTAAACCTTTTCTTTACGGATGAATGAGACTATATTATCATAAAGTACTGATAAGGCTGGAAACTACAATGAACACTCACTGCAAAGCCATATTAGACATCGGTATTTTCTTCTACAGGGAAGAGGAAGGATCTGAATTTTTAATTTTTTCCCTGCTGCCTGGGATGGGGATTCTGAACTTCTGTATGTTTAAGAAAAGACTTTAACAGATTAAGAATTATTCTAAAAAAATTGGCAAACTACACTTGCTCACACCCCACACATAGATATGCTTTGGGGAATTTTCTTTGTTCTGTTAAATGCTAATCTCTGCATGTAGGACAAATTTAAGTGGCCAGTTAGCAAATGGAGGGGTTTCTGTGCGTTTTGTATTCCCGATCTTAGTTCTAATTGCAGATGGAATTTCCTGTGCATTTCTCCATCTTCTGGAGTCAAATGTACACTTTCACCTTCTCTTCTTGCTCATGATGTCACATTTTCAATGAACTAATGACTAAATGAAGGATACCCCCATTTCAATGGATACCAGATACATTTCACACCAAGTAAAATTTGCATATATTTATTATTGCTTCTCTTTTTTCGTCCTGATAAGAATACTTGTGCTTCATGAAGTGGTTTTCAGCAGGGTGAAAGTGCAGAGTGAGTGCCCACTGTCCCACCAGTGTGGTGCCCCAGAAAGTCAGGGCTGTATGGGGAGGACTGAGTCCACCACCATCTCTCATCTCACTTTGCTTTTCTGCTTGCCTTTCAGCTCAGAGTCCAAGAGCTGGTGACGGTGCACTTGTTTTATTTTCTGAGAGAACACAAGATGACCTAAAAAAAGGGAATGTTTCAGCATAATGAGATTATCAGGTAGGGTGATTTACTACTGGGGAAAGAGCCCATTGTAGCTTTTCTGATCATGTTTCAAGGTTTTGCCTCTTTTCTCTCCAGCCCTCCCAATAATAATGATATAATATATTAAGTGGTAATGATGTATGAAGCTGTGGTTATCATTAAATATTTATGCTCCTGGAGTGTTGTAAACACACAGTGCAGCCCTAATTAACCATAGGTAGTCTACAATTATCCCGTGGTAATTACCCTAATTGGAATTGGCTCATTATGGGAAATAGAATAGAATTTGTTTTCTGTTCGGTACTGAAAAGCAGAGTTGGCAATTAACTAAAACCAGCAGCCGCTTCATCCAACTTAAAAAAAATTAAATTGTCCTCTTAGAGTCTGTCACAGTTCCCACAACTGGAGCAGTTTTACAAACAAAACCAATAATCAGATCTGGTTTCCCAAGAATACTTAGTTTCATAACCTTGTCTCTCTGTCAGCATTGATTGATAACTGTGATGCAGAGAGGTCCATAAAAAAGCTCAAAGGGCTGTCCAGAGCACTCAGAGACACACAAATCATTTGCTTTGTGAAGCTGTTCGAGCAGTTGTGGGAGCAGTGAGAAAGCACACGCTTTCCTTGGCTGTGGGGGTAATTCAGCTGTGGACATGGAGAGAATCTGCCTTGTTTGAGCACGACAAGCAATATTTCTGACCACTCCTCTCCTCCCCTGGCCGTTGGGAAACCTTGCTGGTGTAAGGCAGGGAGAGCCCAGGCTATCTGCAAGGGAGCAGCCCTACTCCTGTGGAGCTGTCTCAGGCTACCTGGATCCCTCCAGCAGCCCAGGGCACTTGGCAATCGTTCCAAATGCTCATTCCCAGGCCCCAGCCAGCAAGAGAGTGCGACACGCACATGCAGGACATGGCAGGTGTGTCCAAAAGCTGTTGGGCACTGCCCTGAACCAAGGGAGAGATGGGATCTCTGGACTGGACTGATTGCTGCTGGCCAAGGCCACGGCTGGACACGCGGCTCTGTGGCTGCTTAGCTGAGGAAAGGCGGTGCTGGCCCCAGATCTCTGCCCCTCCTTCCCCACCAGACAGCCCTGATCCCTTGCACACCAATGTCGGGGTGCTGGGAATATCAGGAAGCAGGAGCAGTCCTACCTGGAACTGCTCCTGGCAGAAGAGGATCTGTAATTACAGCATGAGGATTGAGGACAGAACGTTGCCGCTGTGAGGAATCTCCTGTTTCTAATTTTATTTTTCTATCTGTTCATAAATGTCATGAAAAATTAAATAAAAAAGAAGTGTAGGGTGTTACAAAGTCCTGTCATACAAATGTATCTTCTAAGTCATAAATTAATGATTTGTTTTCTCCATCTGCTTTGCCTGATACAAACAGGAACAGCCTGCTTTTGCTGAGAGTGGAAATGCCTCTGCTGAAATGATCTTGTGGAAAGAGGAAGATGCAAGAAGAAAACGTTCAAGTAGCCTGTAGAAGCCTGCACACCGCTACAAGCAGAAGGAAAGTTCACAAAAGGAAATAAGAGTTGGAGGATAGTGATTGATCCCTAATCTATGCTATATCCTCATGTGGTATGAATGTTTTCCACAATTAATGAAAACCCACTTCCCCCCCACCCCTCCCCCAACTTCTAAAATATGACCTGCCTTCTTTTTGTCACGTCTGTGACTTTCAATGCTGTTGGGACTTTGGGACATTCCTTCCAGCGTTGTTTTTATTTTTTTGCAGCAATTACATTAGCTGCCATCTCCAAAGAGGAAACCAGTTTTTCCAGTTATAAATGAGGTTAACTGTGAAAAGTGAGACAAGGAAGATGCTGAAGATGTGCCTGGGCAGTGTTTCTACAGCACTTCCAAAAGGGAATACAAACTTATGCTTTGGAGGCAATGTGGGCTTGGGTCAGAGTACATAAGGTAAGTCCTGTACTTCTAGTTAAATGATTTTTTTCTTTCTTGTGGGAAATAAATCCATCTAAATTGCTTTTCTCTGTTTTTCAAATATCTTGAAGTTGGATGCTAGCAGAACTTTGTGGGCAGATGTTAGCTATTTGCTTGTGGTTGTACCTGGGGCAAGGAGGTAGGGCTATTGCACAGGGAGGTTTTCTACATCTGCATGGTGACTTTCAGAGGACCTTAGGGGCAGAAGGTGGGGAAATGTGTTGGTCTCACTGGGAGAATTAGCCCTGAGTCCTACCATGACTTCTGCTTCTTCTCCAGCCTCTAACCAGTGTATGTTGGGACTTTGCGGGGCTGAGGCAAGCGGAGGCATAATAGCCTCATAGAGGTGAAATCACAGGAAACAGTATTTTTGCTTCTTAGGCTCTCAGGAGGAACGTAACTGAGGCAATATCTAACTGGAGAAAGAGCAAAAAAGAGAAAATGTCTTTGCAAGGACAGTCTATGGAGTACATTGAAAAATGTTGGCTGTCTTTCACAGAAATATTATAAAATTTGTGTTAAAAAGTATGCACACATGTCAAATTTACCTTTTAATTTTTCTCCCTTATTTCATCCATGTGTTCCTACCTCTCGTGCTTTCCTTTGTATAAAGGTAATTTCAACAGCCTTCTCTGTGAAACTCTTCTTTCACTCCCAGGCATTTCTAGTAGAGCACAGCACAGTGTGACTTGCATGTGACATCCAGCTCAGGCCACCCAAAGAATGGAGACCCTGGCCAGGCTGCTTTGTTACCAAGCAGGGCTGCAGAGTTATCACTCAAATCAACCCCTGCCTGTTGTGTTGCCCCAGATGTTCATGTTTTTATAGAAGCAGCAGTTCACTCAGCCTCTATTTTTAGGTTTGTGCTAGCAGCCCCTAAGAATTAACATTGAAGATGGAGGTGAAAGGACATCTGTCAAGGTGAAGGTCTGCACAGACAAAGCAAAATTTTGGCTTTAAATGGAGTTTACTGGCCAGTACTACCATACTACCATAGGGACTGCAGACATGGATTTTTTGAGCAGTGCAGATTGTCACAAGGACCCTAAATATGATCCTTTTACTATTCTTTTGTTTTTGAAGTACCCCAAATTTTTTTGCTTAAGCAAGCACCAGTTGCAATTTATGAACTTGTTCCCCTTTTCAGCGTCGAGTCATGTATACAGAGGAATATAACAGCAGAGGGAAAACCAAGCACAATATCTAGAAAGACTGCTTGAAAACCTCTGCAGACCAGAAGGAGGTTTAGATAAAGTGTCTAAGCGAATGTAGCCTCCTTCAGGACGACAAAGGGCATTGCCATCCAGAAATTTTGGCACCAGTTGTCTGCAAGCTAATTCTGATTCTAGAGGGGACCTGGCCCTCACAGCATGACTCTGCCTTGGTTCACTATCCTTCCTAAGCAGCAGCAGGTTTTATTTGCATTGAATGTCTCTGCTCCCTTGGCAATACCCTTCTCCATCATTCAGTGTAAGGGCATTTTTACGTGATACTGCATTGTGCTATGTAAACGTAACCTTTAAATCTCATTTATTTTAAAAATAAGTTTAACTGCTTAATAATTGCCAAAGTGACATTTAGGTTTTGCATTTTGTTTTGAATTATGAATACTTGTTTCAGTTCCATACTCTAGTAAAAAATATGCTATTTTTAATGGGCTCAGACACAACATTAAAACATTTTAGATATTACCACTGTATGCCTATTTTTCTTTAAGTCATTCATTTGTACCAGCACTCCTTCTTTTGGCAAGAAACTCACTTGCATAAGCTGTTGGATCAGCTTTTCTCTGATTTTGAACTCAGTGATTTTTTGCTTCAACAAAAAGAAAGAGCTGAGTAAAAGGGTTTTTACTTTAGAAATATTTTTCCTCCTTCAGGAATTTGGGTGTCCATTAGCTCCAATGAGAAGGAAGACTCCTAGCACTTTGCAGGATTGACTTGCTAAGCCAGAGGTGCTCTTGTCACCGTATCCAGCTTTCATGGAGCTGTGCTGCTGCAGTGTCATTCCCACTTGTCCTCTGTTTCTCACCCGGTGCTTTTCTGAATTTTTGCTTTTAGCGAAGGCATTGCCTTTCTTGGAAGGAGCTGCAAAACCTACCCCTCCCTCTGCCATAAATGTCCTGCAAGATGCAATACAGCTAATTTCTCAGAAATGTGCTTTTTCTTTTTAGTGGGCAGGTAAAGTACTGTTAATCACTAGTGGGTGTTTGAGGTAAGAGAAAGCCAAGCTGATGAGTGAGTGATGCCTGGCAGGTAAATCCCTTGATTCTTTCAGTTGTTGTTGTTATTTGACACTGCTTGCAGCGACTCCTTCCTTGCTTTGCTTGCATGGGGTACTAGGGGAACAAGGAAAATATTTATTAGAATTATAATACCACAATAGCTTAAGACATTTTTTCCTCGTTGGGATTCATTCTAAAGCAGTACATTACAATGGAAAATGCAGTTCTCTGCAACAGGCACTGCAGCAAAGCAAACCTTGAAGTGCTCTTGAAAGCTCTCAGTGGTTGCTCTTGTGGGACGTGTTGAATATAACGATTGTGATAAGTGACTCACGTTGCTCAGACTCACAGATACCAAACTTAACTGCACAGCTGGCTCTGGGGGCTTTTGTAACACTTCTGTGCACCTTGGTAGAGCCAGTTCCAGATGCAAAATTTAAATTCCGTGAGAGAGCCCATATGAAAACCTTGTGTCCATGAAACCAGGCTGAGTTGTGTGTCTAAATTCTCAGGGGACAGTCATTTTATTCCTTCATTTTCATGCTATTTCAGTCTTAAGGTGAACTTGATTCCAGGCTTCAGACAGCCTTTGTAAGGATACAGCCTACAAGGCAGGGGGCTAAAAATTTGGATTTGATCCATTCTTGGCCAATAGCTCAGTGTTGACGGCTGTTGAACACGGTCCGCTGGAGGCAGCCCTGTCTCAAAAAGTCCCCACACTGACGGTCAGTAGGACCTGTGAGGGCAAAAGAGACATAACTCAGGGCATTGTCCTGAGCCCCCATTGCCGGCACCATTCACGACGGTCTCCTGGGGTACGTGGGTCTTTGCTCTAATCCAGTGGGACTGTTCCTGTGTGCTTCCTGGGTAAATGATTCAACTTCTCTGCACCTTCATTCCAGATATAGAAAATGGGATAATGCCTCACCTTAACGCTGAGCATATGACAGGCAAATCGCGGTAGACATCTGAAAATATTCAGGCATCTGAAGATGCAAACTATCACACAATAAGGTTTTCAAAATACCACAGGTATCTAACTTCCCCTGGAGAGAATCACAGTGAATCACCTCGCAACACTTGCTGATCAAATGGGACTCAGCTCCCCAAGGCTGTGTGAAAGGAGTTTGCACAAAGCTTTGACTCTTGCAATACAGGGGTTTTTTGCTTTGTTTTGTTTTTCTTAAAAAATGAGACTACTTTTGTTCAAGTTTTTCACTGAAATTAAGATTTATATGCGCAAGCTCAAATAACACCCTCTTTTCGCCTGCCTACCAAAGCTCCATACAGTTAGCTGGCTTTTCAAGGGGTTTAAAGATTAAAATATACATTAATTTGCAACTCCCTTTCTTTTGTCAAGTCTTGGTCACAACTGCAGCTTTATAAAGGCATCTGGTTGATATGATTCAGAACGTATTTTACAAAACCACTTGGCTCCGTGGAGAGATTTGATTTCTTTGTCAGTGAGAGTGATTGACGACCAAAACCCACATAATCTAAAAGGAGACTCGGAGACAGGATCTGACAGTCCATCACGACAGTCCTGTCGAGTGAGCAAAGCCCTGAGCAGGAATCTGCAGCACTCGATCAGATGACGAAGGCGTGCGACGAGCGTGCCAGACGATGTGACGAGGATGGCATGGGGAAGCCTGTGCTGTGAGAGAGGCTGCTGCCACAGCATCTGTCCCTGAGCCGTGCCTGTCCCCAGGGCCTGTCCTGGGTGCCTGTCCCCGGTGCCTGTCTCCAGTGCCTGTCCCCACGGCTTGTCCCCAGTGCCTGTCCCCAGTGTCTGTCTCCAGTGTCTGTCCCCAGCGCCTGTCCCAGTGCCTGTCCCTGGCTGGTGCCTGTCCCAGTGCCTGTCCCGGTGCCTGTCCCCACTCCCTGTCCCAGTGCCTGTCTCCAGTGCCTGTCCCAGTGCCTCTCCCCAGTGCCTCTCCCCGGTGCC
>VZRL01003869.1:86056-119855 GCA_013397895.1 Origma solitaria | reverse complement strand
GCCTGTCCCAGTGCCTGTCCCTGGCTGGTGCCTGTCCCAGTGTCTGTCCCAGTGCCTGTCCCCAGTGCTTGTCCCCCTGCCTGTCCCAGTGCCTGTCCCTGGCTGGTGCCTGTCCCCGGTGCCTGTCCCCCTGCCTGTCCCCAGTCCCTGTCCCAGAGCCTGTCCCAGTGCCTGTCCCAGTGCCTGTCCCCGGTGCCTGTCCCTGTCCGGTGCCTGTCCCCATGCCCAGGGAAGCACCAGGCACAGCTGCCTGGAGACTGTGCTGGTGAGTGTGAGGGGGAGGACAGAAATCAGAGACAGAAATCAGAACTGAGTCTGCGATCACGTGTGGGACTCAGCGGGTCTGGCACCACCTCAAGCAGATGTTTTTGGCCACGGCTTCAGTAGGCTGAGCTGGGAACCAGCACCAAGTTTCAGCTCAGCAAGTCTCTCCAAGCTGAGCTGTGAGTGTGGCCAAGTGCTATGGAAGAGGATTGACAGTGTGGAATCTTCATCTCGGACAAGGGCTCGGGAACCTGAGTGAATCATGTTACTGTGCTTAGCGCTGAATCATGCACCTACCAAATCTGTCAGCAAAAAAATTTATAGGTGAAAAATAAGTCGGTACACCTCTTTAAAGTGTTGGCAGCATTTTATCAGGATAAGTATTTGGATCTTGTAACTGTATGAGCTTTCCAAAATATTAATTTAATTGCACAGCCACCTTCTTATCTAATTTGCCCCTAGCCAGATCTTAAAAATGATTTAAACTTCAAAGATGATGGTAATCCCACATATACAAAGACGCTTGGAAAAACTATTTCTTTGAAATGTAACTGATTAAAAACTAGTGTCGATTCCCTGTGCTTTCCTTGCAGAATTAGCTCTTCTGCGGGCATGGAGTGCTCTTGTAATTTGTCAGCCACTACCACTAGTTAGGATCAGTTAAGCTTTCTCACATTAATTAAAAACTGTAATTAAATAACCAAAAAGCCCCTCACTATGACTCAGTCCCTGAGTGTGCATCTGGCCCTTGTTTGAGATGAGGAAAAAAAAAGTGAAGTTATGTCAGAAGTTTCGGGGATGTTTGCTTTTGATTACCTCACAAAGGCACTCTGCTGAAATGGCAATGGCTGGGAAATAAAAGAAAGAGAAAGACATCTTTTATTGAGGTGGAAAGGACTGTGGCAAATCCTTCTACTTACGTTGCATTTTGATCTCATAGTGCAGAACAAGACTAACAGATCATGAACAGAAGCTGCAAAATAAATACTATTTTAAAATATCTTTCAGCATTTAGCCCTGTAAACATCTCAGTGAACTTTACTTAAAAAGACTCCTTTCCCTGAGAGGAATCCCAGTCCACTCTTACTCACCCATAGTGACACAAAAGGGGAAGATGAGCATTAAAGAAGCAGATTTCCCCTTGCCAGTGCCTACTACTGCATTTAATAGCTATATATTTATCTGTTTTAAAAGATTAAGGTAAGGTTTCTGAGTATATTTGGGAAAGAAAGAAGAGCTCTGTACATAAGCTTTTTCATATTGCACAAGATCTGCCACCACTAATAAAATTTTACTCTTTCTGTGTTGTTTCAGTGATCTTATGAAACAGGGAGGGTAGGATGCCTCAGCTTCTGTCTCTTGATGGAGATGACACACATGTTACAGTTAAAGTTTTCTAACAATTAAACTGTCCCAATTGTAAAGGCAATACATATTTCCTCATAACTCCCCATCTAGATTTCACAAGAACTGTTCAAAAACATTTGCTGAACAGCTGTCTCTAGAAGGAATAATGCACTAGTGAAATGTATTTCTTAAATGGATACAGATTTCGCTGGATTGCTGTTTGGCATTCTTCTTTGAAAAAAAAAGATTTCAAAGTGAAAAAAATTCACTTCTAAATACACATATTTTTCTACAAAAATGAAGTTCAATCAGTATTTATTGAGAAGAAAATTTGGAGTTACACAAAGTAATTTTTTGAAGGTGGGAATCACGTTTGATAACTGCTGGCTTTATAGCTCAATTTAGTTTGAAAGAAAAAAATATTATCTTTTCCCTGACAGAAATTCCCTTTTTATCAGCTAAGGATTGTTATTTCTATCATGGTAGATGGAAAAACAGTAATTTCTTTGGTTTTTTACCTTTTGTTTATTCCTATGTTCAAGTGCAAAACATAGTTTAGGAGACTGTGATGTGCCTTGTGAAATCATTGTCATAACTCCACGGACTGGCTTGGGGTAGATATGAATTTACAGATCATCTAATCCAATTCCTCACCTTCCACTGGACCAGACTGCTCTGAGCCTCATCCAGCCTGGCCTGGAACACTTCCAGGGATGTGGCATCCACAGCCTCTCTGGGCATCCTGTGCCAGAGCCTCACCACCCTCACAGGCAAGAATTTCTTCCTAACATCTAATCTAAACCTGCCTTCTTTGAGTTTAAAACCATTGCCTTGCCCCTTCTTCTGTCACTACAAGCCTTGGTAAAACGTCCCTCCCCAGCTCTCTTACGAGTCCCCTTTTATATTATGGAAGGCCAGAATGAGGTCATCCTGGAGCCTTCTCTCCTCCAGGTTGAACAGCCCAAATTCTCTCAGCCTGTCCTCAAGGGAGAGGTGCTCCAGCCCTCTGATGATCTTCATGGCCCTCCTGAGGACTTCTGGGCAGACTAGAGGAAAAAATGTATGTTCTGTGCTTTATCTGGTCCCCTCTTCCCATGCAGGTAAATCTCAGGAATTAGAGAAGGGGCAGACCAAAGAAACACTCCTCTGAAATGGTAGTAGACAGAGGGAGTTGTGTAAGCACAATCTGGACTACTGTGAGTCTGCTGAATGTGATCTGTGAAAATTTATATCACCGCTTTTCCATTAATTCTGAAGTCAGTAAATTGCAAGATTGAATTTGTTCTAAGATATTCAGATGTAGCCATTTCTCTACCACTTCTCGGAGGCAGAATCAATTTGGACAGGAAGGCAAAACCATGATCCAAAAGCAGAGAAGGGGATTTTGGTAGCAGTATGAAGCACTTCTGCAGAATTCACTTTGCAAGAGAATTATTTTAAGAAATGGGATTTCTCTTTCCAATGATAAAAATCTTAAGTTATTAGAAAATGCAAAGCTGTGTACATCAGCTTCAGAGGCACTGTGGCTAATTCATGTGCGTGTATGGGAAAAGGTGAAGTGCCTTATCCTCACAATCTGTAATTTTCTGATGGGCCAGTCCTTTCTGTAGCTTCTGGCCCCAGATCCAGCACGTTACTTAATAATCTGAAGATTCCCAGTGGCAAGAGCAAGAGTTAAGGCAAAAACTTGCCAGAGCAGCTGGATCCTAGTGACACCGCAGTGGTCTGAGAGGTCTCTGCTCAGTGCACATCTCTCTGCTTCTGGAAAGGGAGGAGCAGGTGGGTCATGGTGTGTCCTCACCGCATGGCTGAGGGTCAGCTTGAGAAACCTGGATCACACTGGGGCAAACAGCTACATCCAAATCATGCAGTGCCGTGTTACACAGAGACACCAGCTCCTGCCAAAGCACACTCTGTCCACGTGAAGAGACATCTACACAAGGCTGATCAGCCGAAGCACGGCACAGGGGCAACCTGCACCACCAGAGCTAGCTCTGTTTCAGTTAATTTGGGCTAAATCTGTCTGTTCTGCCTTGTTACAGCATGTAGACATATCCTGTCATTTTTTGTATCTGTATCTCTGATAGCATTCATTAAAACCACCCATGTCTGTCTCCTGGTAAAATTTAGCAGTTTCACATTTTAGATGAAAATCAGAATTCAGGATGAAAGGAAGCCAGGGTAGCAACTTTCCACTAAGGAGCCCATGCAGTCTGTGGACTGCTAGGGACTCTTTAAAGTTTTTCTGGGCATAGCTTTGGGTTTTTGATTGCTTCTTGGCCCTCAAAATCCATGCACTAAACTGAAGCAGACAACTGATGTTCCGTTTGTTCAGTGTGTATCTGTGCTGACCACCTTTGCAGATAGATTGAACGTTTGCTAAAACCTCCTCACCTGTGTGAGAACTGTTCAAAACACGTAGTCAGTCTATGGCCCAAAACTCTTTCTAAATTGGACAGATGAAACAGAGAAAACAAGAGAAGGGTAATTGTACAAGTCTGTGCATTATCTTTACAAACATTGATTCTATGTTTCTCTCAATGGACAATTAACAGCAGTGGGTTTCAGAAACATATTCTGCAGTGGTATAAACTAACATTTCAGTAGATGTGAAAAAGAAAACTTGGCTCTTTCTCAATGGAAAAGTACTGTAGGAAATAAAATTGGGTTTCATTCTATAAAAATTTTCTTTACAAGTAAGACTTCTGGCATTTGATCCTCTCAAATATCGGTATCAGAAAAAGGATTTCAAATTTCTACCAGACCTCTGCCTGAAGTTTATTTGGATAACTTGTTAAGTTTGCTCGTTGATGGCTATGCTATGACAGACTGTCACTGATCTGGCTGACTAAGCAGCCTCATTTTTGGGCAGAGAGCTGTGTGGAAACCCTGAGGTAAGGAGCAGACAGTTTGAGTGAGATTCAGACATTAGATATCTGCATTTCAGATTAGTGCATCTTACCAAGACCCTTGAGAAGCAATGGATACTCTGTGTGATTCTCATTGCACAGAGTGAAAGAGCTTGTGCTTCACTAATCTCCGGATTGTGTAGATTGAGATGTCTGCATTTGATGAGTCCCAGCCTTGGCAATCACGGCAGCCAAAGTCACAATAAGGCTTTGCTTGGTCCCATTTCACTACTGAAAAGAAGCAGAAGAAGGGCCTAGACAAGAGAGGGTATATTCTGCTTGTCCTTAGTGGTTGGATCTGTGTCTGCAGAGTGTGTGCTTGGAAGGTGTCAGATATTAATTAAGTACACAGATTACAAAAGAAAATAATGAATGATGTTTGATGTTTCCAGGGTCCAAATTTCAATGAAGGTTTGGGATGAGGCTACAAATGAGGCTCTGTGCTTTGCCCCAGGCTACCACCACAGTTTAGCAGCTGATGGGATTTGCAGAAGTGCAAAAGGTCCTATGCACCTGATTAGCTTTTGATTTCTGTCTCCTTTTTATTCTAGGACTGTGAAGCGTCAAATATCTTTATCAGCACTCTCACCCCCAGTCGTGGGTCCAGTCAAGCACCTGTGTGAGTCAAGTCTGAGGTGAGGTTGCCCTTGCAAATGCAAGGCTAAGGCAGGCGCAGGGGAAGGGAAATGAAAAGTATGTGAAAGCTTCTCATGTAGGTGTGGAAAGACTGGGGGAGCTGCTTTGGCACTCAGGGTGCAGTAATGGTTGGCTGCTTGCCAGTGCATGCTCCTTCTTGCCCCAGATCCAGAGCATTTGACTCCTGGTTTGAGAAGGAGCGTGTCGAATTCTTCTGTTGGTTATTCAGTCCCAAAACTCCTAATGGAGTAAGTTTGAGATCAGTTTGGGTTTTTTTTCTTTAAAAAAATAACAACAAAGTTTTCCCCAGTTTCTCAGAAAAACAGGAGATGATTTCATCTTATCATAATTGCTGAATTTATTTTTAAGATGGGAGAGTGTCAAAAGCTGTAATCTTGCACGCCTCCTTTAATACATAACATCCTGATTGTAGTGGCCCTGAAAAAATTAACAAGTATTCAAATAACCCTAAATGAAAAGGATGCGAGTCCACCATTATCCAGACTGCATGACTCATTAAAGGGAAGGGTGAAGAGCACAGCAGAGTGGCATTAATCACTCAGTTCTGCTACAGGAAGAAAAGCATTTGTGTGATACTTTATTTACAACACACCATATGCAGAATTAGCTGATGGTCTCACAAAGACTCTAGGGATTCTGATGACAAAGGAACATCCCACTTCTAAATAATTTTATGAGGCTATTTAGTTCAATTTCATTTTAGACTTTGCATTTTGCTCGACAATAGTACACAAAAGATACTCAGATTTTTTCTTTTTTGATGAAAAAGCAAAGCTAATTCCTGGTTTAATGGCTTCCTCCCTCTTGGATTTTAGATTATGGCAAAAACTCACATAAGTCTCAAAATATAATTTCATGATAAGATTTCGTAAGACCAAGAGAGGAAAAAACCCTCCAAACTTACGACAAGGCTGAAGGTGTCTTTTTTAGAGCAAGTTTTTGGATGAGTTATGTTGAAGATGCTCTCAGAAAAGTCATACGATACTAGCTGAGTTCTCATACCAGAGGCAGCTGTGCTATTAGAAAATGAAAAAACAAATGGGTGAAGTAAAACTCTGGATGTTTAAACTCTCTGAACAATACCTGGGGTCAGAAAACAGAAAAGGAAAAGCAATCTGAAGGGAGAAACAGACCAGAAGGGGTATCAGTGGCATTGTTTCTAATGACTGGTGCTACTGGTGTATTTGGTGTATAAATGTTATAAATTACCAATAAAGAAAATGCGCCTGGTTCAGAATAGGTCTACTGGTGATAGTCATTGTACCTTTTCAAGGATCTCAGAGAAGATGGTTTGAGCCCTGGACTGTGTTGGGCAAAGGCTCATGTTGCACAGCACTGTTCATAAGTGAGGCAGCAGACGGAGAAAATCTCAGATGTGGTTGATACTACAAAATCCAAACACAGAAGAAAAGAGACTTGGTGCACGAAGAAGTAACAAATTCAAAGTTGACGGTACAAAAAACAACATACGGAGCTTCATATGCTATGGCAAACACCATAAACTGTGGAATGGGCTGGCATTTGAAAAAAAATTAATGTAGTTGGATTATTGTTGTTGTTTTTGACTGGGGAGCTGTTGGAGAGCTGCTTTGGGGAGGCAGCTGGGACTGATTACTGTGTGGATCAGGACACAGTCAGCAGTGCAGAGCAGCCAGACCCAAGCCACTCTGCCAGGCTCCCTGACTTGGAGTGGCTGCTGCATTTCCTGTGGTAGAGAGCACAGAAGGATTCCCAGTCTGAAATTGCTGTGTCTTGACTAGAGAGTGCTCAGATTTGTCCACACACCAGCGTTCTCCCTTCCATAAATCAGTCTAAAGAGATCTTTTAAGATCAGACAGTGGATTCTTGTAGATGTGGTCCATGGGGTTTCTTTTGGTGTTGTCAACAAGCTTTTCAATTATTGGCAATTCAGGTAGGGAGGGCCAGTGATATCCACAGAAAAAATTTGATTACAATTTTGATGACAATCATGGCCTTTTAGGTTCTAATGTGCTTTGATTTAAAATTAACTCTCAAACTTTTCTGAACTTGCTGAAGTAAAAAATGCTCTTGGTTTTTACATAGTCTTCAAAATTTGCAATACTACAAAATACTACAATTGCAATACTACAAAATTTTGCAACACATGCTAAACATATAATTCATCCAGTGATATCAACAGGACTGTTCTTGTGCTTAGAAATACATACATCTCCAAGGTCAAGATCTTATTCTATATTGTCATAACTGTGGAATAACACATAGGTGTGTGCTGGGGCTGATTTCTCTAGTAAGCTGAAAATATTTTGCTTTGAGTAGTCAGATTCAAAAATTAATAAAAAAATCACTCATCAACTTTTCTGGGTCAGTTAACCAGTCTGAACCCAAGCTTTGTGTTAAAACTTGATGGCATTTTCCTCCTTATGATGGATATATTTGAAAAAAATCAATGCTAATGCCTTCTCTTGCAAAGTATTAATTGCCAGGATGAGCTAAACATATTCAGCAGGTTGTGATTATTTTTTGCTTTCTGACCCACAGGAGATAATCACCATCTGTCTTCATGATCACTTCCTACCTTTGCTGCCTGCAACTTTTTCTCTCATATCTTACTACTCAGCAGTCAATTTAAACTCAGAAACTTGTTCTATACTTGTTTACCTTTGCAAAATTCTTCTGCTGTTTCAGACCTGTACAAATATTTGTGTGCCTGAAAGCTTGTTTGTTTTTTCAGTAATGTAAATTGGACTAATAAATTGCCTGTCTTTGCAAATTGTGTATGTTCAGCAAGAGAGCCTCTTTAACCAATTCATCAGAACTGATCTGGATTTTATAATGTACTCCAAACTTAGGTATTTTTAACACAAAAAAATCTAGAGTGAATTCTATATGATCATGACAGGGTAATTTTTTTCCCCTGCCATGCTGGCTTATTTAAGCTCAGAAGAATGTGTGCACGATACAGCTTCTCTTACTTTAGGACCTGTTAATTATTTTGGTCAGTTTGATTTCTATTTCTAGAACTTAAGTTCATCTGGAGAATAGAACTGTTTTGTTAACAGAATTATTGACCCAAGCACAAGACACTGAATGAAGTATGGTTTGACAAAACTGACATCTTGTTAACATTTCTCTGTCCCTTAACACAACCTTAAATAAATCAGAGCTGCAACACTAGAATAAATCTGTATACACTAGGTTCATGCTATCTGTGAGTTATCCAAAACAGAAAACCATGGATATCTTAATAAGTAAATCTGTTTTTCTTTGGCCCCAAAACAGGAAGTTCCTCTGGGACATTTTCCCTGTTGCATTTAAAATTGCAACATTCCAGCTCTTTCAAGCTCTGTGAAATAAATCACATATCAAGAAGTCAAATATATTTATCTCCTTCATATACACAGTCTGTGAGAGCACTCATGTTGACTTCCTACCTTGCCATATAAATGGGGAAGCATTTATATTTTGCTTTGTTTATTCACAGTACAAACAGGTCTTAGGTAATGAAAACAAAGGCAGTGGGAAATAATGTCAACAAAAAGTACCCAAAAGATTTATATAAACTGTCATCTGAGCTTCTGTAGCATGCAGATGTAACTGCTCTGGATAATAGAAATACCCTTCATTTCAGCTGTCGACATATCTTGGCAATTTTCCTGAGTTGCCCTTTGGGTACTCCATTTGCTTCAGTTCTTTGACTGGTCTTGCCTTACTACCTTTCACAGGCAAAGTTAATGGCTCTGATCATTCCTTTCTACTCACTTCACATATTCATTCTGACTCAACTTTTTCTCTGACTCACAATCTGTTTCTATTTCCACAACCATGAGCGCATGGAAAGCATCCTGGGCTAATGCGAAATGGCGCAGGCATCGCAATGCGTTATTCATACCTGTGTGAGTAACAGCTGCTCATCCCTTGCCACATGTGTATTGACTCGAGAACACCTTCATTTCCTGCCTTTCCCCATTTGTTCAGTCACTTGGTGAACCTTCTTCTACAACGAAGGGGATAAATCCTCTTGTTCGTATGTCAGAACAGAACTGCCTCAATGTAACAGGGTTACATCTCCAGCCAACTTTAAAAGAATTATCAAGAAAAAGAGAGAAAAAAAGTTCCGACAGACTTGCTGTGTTCTTGTTAAATCAAGATCAATAGCTCACCTGTAGGTGTTGCAACTGCTTCAAACATTGGGGCTTTCTGGTGAAAAGCCTCCTGTACATGTTGTATCTACTGGGTAGATTCTCCTCATGGACCTATCTTATCATGTACTATGTAAGATGCAAAATTGCAGGGGAAAGTTTGAGTAAATTGCGTGAAACTCCTGACATATCTCCAAAATCCACAAAACAGACAGAAACTGTTAGCAGAAGGAATATCCTTTTCTATACTAACAGCAGTGAGCAAAGGGAACCAGGAAAGAGAGGAGATCTACAAAATAACCATGGCATTATCTTTTACTTTAAACATGACATTAAGGTAACAAATTGGCTGTGTTGTTGTTTTTGTTGTTGTTGTTTGGTTGGTTTGGTTTGGTTTGGTTTGGTTTGGTTTGGTTTGGTTTGGTTTGGTTTGGTTTGGTTTGGTTTGGTTTGGTTTGGTTTGGTTTGGTTTGGTTTGGTTTATACTGCAACATTATTACATATAAATGCAAAAAACCTGGAGATTTCCATTTATCAGAATACTCTACTAATCCTACTTTTATACACAGATTATTAATTGACAGATTTAACCTTTTAAACACCTTCTAAGTGGTCATGGACTTAGTGTTTATTACGGAACTGCAGAGTTAAATCTTCCTGGAGCTCTTGCTGGGTATCCAGAAATGCGGCAACAGCTCTAGTTCAATTGCTTGATGTTTAAAGAAGGATATTGGCAATATGTTTTGTGTAATCTACAATGTTAATACACATGAATTAACTTCATCACACGTAGTAGCTCAGGTTCTTATCACTGATGACATCCAGGTGCAACAAAGAAATCCTGACATGCATAAAAGATCTGATGTTCAGCCTGCCTTGAAAATGGCATAATCTGTCTCTCTGAAACTTCTGATAGACAGGAGAATAAATCTTAAAATGCAGCTTTAAATACCCAATTAGTCAGAATTAGAGGAAAATCCGGAGCTGGGTGGCATAAGTACAGAGGTTTTATTATTTCAATGTTTTTGCTCTTCACTGTGCTGCCAGGGACAAATACATCATATGTTCTGAAGAGGCTTCCCTGTAGTCACTGCAGCATCATACTGAGCACAGCCTCCAAAAGCCTTGCTGAGAGGAGGGCTGAGTCCATTTGGAAACGTTGGAGATGACACATCTGGTAAATAGGTATGATGCTCTGGTTTTGCAGTTCCAAGTGGGTGGATCACTGGGTGTCACTCTTGGGTATGGGGATGGAGGCAGGGAAGGAAGGCCAAAAAGAACTGGATTGGGCCAGGGGGAAACCTTGTTTTTTCACTGTAACATTGAAAAAGTGACATTATAAGGCAAATACTATAGTAAAATATGATTTTGGCTTGCTTATTTCCATCCTCCCTTGTTTTACTGCAAAACACTTATTTTCTGGAAGTTTTGGATGTTTGATTTATTTGTTCAGGGTTTTTTTGTTTGGTTTTATGTTTTGGGTTTTTTTTTTTTTCCAGCCACTATGGTTGCTATTAACAGTAATTAACATCCACTGCAGTGGAGTATTTTGTCTTGCCCAAAATTATTACTAAACAAGAACTGATCAGACTTTTTTCCATCTCCATTTTTCCCTAATGGCATACCTCTTCCAATTTGCCATTTGCCGAACTTACTCTCTTTACAATAGCAGCACAATCTCTACAGACAGAAAATTTTGTTCTAAGACTGCTGTTTTTTTAAGCTGGCCATGCACTAATAACTGACAGCAGCTTGGTTTTTCAGGAAATGTTTTAAATAACAGGCAACAGCGAACATGGATGCAATTAGAACTTCAGTATAGTGAGCACCAACCACATTTCTGAGTAATTTTCTGGATTATCTGAACAACCTGGATATCAAAGTTTAAAACTTTCTGCTTTTTCATGTAGAATATTACATTTTGTAGGAGAACAAGGCAAGATCTGAGTTGCTCATGCTGGTAACTAAAGACATATGAAGCACTTGGATATTCCAAATATCTTCTGACTCATTGAAATTTGTATACTCTCTGTGGACCTCCTATACACACCAGTAAAAAGAGTAGAGGTTATAGATATCTGGGTAATTGAACTGAACTCAAATACGTCATCTGTTTTCAGTAACATTTCTGGTATTTCTTACTCCGGAGTTTTAATTTCTTGTTGTGAAATCATCTTGCTGGAAAAAAAAATCAGAACTAAACCAACAAACAAAACCCCACAACACCCAAAACCAACTGTGAGAATCAGATTAAACAAATTCTCCAAATTGTGGGATTTTGCTATGTATTAAAGTTGGTATTTGAGTGCACAAGAACAAAAATAACTGGAGGGAGATGCCTGTGCATCCCTTCATGCTCTTTCCCTTGGACTCTGGGGTACAGAGAGCCTCATAAAATAAGTGTAAACTAATGTTCTGTGCTGCACGGGGAGTGAAACCTGTCCCCAGGCAGAAGCTCTGCTGGAGCTCTGGGAGAGGGAAGTGAGCTGCCTCCCAACATTAAGCAGGGTATTGGTAATTTCTCCCTGTTCCAATATTTTCTTTAATGTTTGATAGCATTAAATAGAGTGCAGAAGACACTGGAGTGGTGCCAGGGACTTTGCACAGGAGCCTCATAGCCAGTTCCCAGAGGGACTTAATCACTGCTTTTTGCTCAGCAATGATGACCGAGGTTCAGCGACTGCATGGGCTGTAAATTTAAACCCCAGTGTCCTCTTACTGCAGCTCCAATGTCTTTATTGTTTCTGGCTTGAAGATGAAACCTCATATGGAGTAGTTCACTGACAAATCCACTGCTTTAAAAGGGCATAAGCAATGCTGTTCGCTATAAACATGCTGTTAAACTGTGACATCAGTATTTGGGAGGACAGTGATTATAGGGCTCAGTGAGAAGTGAACTCAGTCAATGTTTAACAACTCAGAAAATGACAAGAGATTTCTGGTCTTTATTAAAGACAAAACTTAACTTGAATCTGTGTCTGTTTATAAAGACACAAAAAGGCTGCCAAGGCTGCCAGTGGCAGAAATTGTACAAGGAAACAGAAAAAATAAATTCTGTGGAACTATCCTTGAAAATGTTTGTTGTAGTACTGAAATTCCTTAGCAAATTTGGGATTACTAGGGAAGATTCCTGGACATAGCTCAAGTCTTTGCAGTTAGATACTACCAGTCATTAACAAAAAACATGGCTGCTCTGAATGAGCAGAATGGCATTTTGATTGAAAATCAAAATTACAGTAGAAGCTTGCATGGCTTCCAGCCCCCTTTGCTCAGTATTCTCTGAGGTCAGGCATTTAAATACACCTTGCTTTAGAAACTACTAACAGTGCATAAGGTACATTACAGCTTTTCTGCTCAAATGAACCACTTGAAAAGTATGTTTCATCTCCTGGAAACAGTCATCTCACACCATCATTTCCTACATTTGGCAATAGGATTTGAAAGATGCTCTCTGACTATCCTGTTATGTGGGTTCCTAAAGCTCGGAACATGTTTGTCACCAGACATCTCTGTCTCAAGGACATGGTGGCTTGCTTCTCACAATTTTGCTTATATTTGTTGTATTCTTACCACTTCCAACAAAACCATTAATCAAGTGAAGAGAGAGTTCATTAGCCAAGGAATTAATTCATGGGTAAGCGTGTTCTTGAAAGCTCTTAAATTGCTCGGTGTACTATGCTGTCAAGAAAATATACAGAAGCAAGAAATCAGCGACCTGCCATAGTGCATGTCTGATTACAGCTGTAATCTCCTCATTTGAGAGAGCATGTGAGAGATGCACGATTTACAAATAGTACACTTATAAACCTGACCAGTCCTTTGGGCTATGGATTCCTGATTGTACAGCTTGTTCCAGGGAAGCATTTGTATTCCTGGGACATTGCTTCTTTTAAAAATTCTTTGAAATGATTCTTCTTCCCATTCCACTTCACCTTTGCCCATCTCACCTAAGACAGCAGCAGTCACATCACATATGTATGTATTCCTGGACTGTTTCCTCTACTACACTCTTTCTTTCGTGGCACACATTCAGTCTCAGGAGATTTGCTTTCATTGCTTCTGTATTTTGAACAGCTTGAAAGAAGCAATGGCTGGAAGAAGGGTCAACAAGTTAGCTTCAAAATGATAAACAGACTGGTTGCTGGCATGCTTGAGCATTTTTGGGGCATATTCTATATTTTCCTTCTCACTGGTGCTTCTTAGTTTCATACAGGAGCTTTAAAGGAGCGATAGTATTAATGAAGATCATATACAGAATATATTTGGCAAAACCACAGCGTGATCATACTGCATCTGTTATCTGAAGTAAAAACTGAGGTTGGAATTTTAATAAAGAGTATATGAATATTTTTGAATCTACAGAATAGCACATGTCAGTTTTCAGTGCAACTGCATCAAAATTACTGCTACTGCCTACGCTGACTATGGCAGACTGCACTGTCTTCTCTCTCTATTAGGCTGTCCAGGTCCATGGAAAGCAACTGCCAGCCAATACAGAAAACTAAGAATTGCCTCCTCATCTTGATAACAATGTAGGTTTGGTCCAAAATAATTTGCTTTGTGAACTCTGGAGTAGGAATGAAGAAGAAATAAATACCAAAGAATACTGAATAATTTAGCAGTAGGGTATATTTGTGGGCAAATATTTGGTGTCAAACACAGGAACTTTGACGGTAAAATGTGATTTACAAAGGAGGAAGAGAAGTGTCAGCCAGACGGTCATGAGACAGAAACCTACTGAACTGGAAAAGAAAACAGTTTGGATGTAACAGGTGTGAGCTGAGGAACAGACTTTCCTCAATCTGTAGTATGCAATGTAGGTAGAAATCACATCCTGATGGAAGGACCAATATCTCATTAAGCAAAGCCTTTATGAAAGTGAAGCAAAGAACCATTGCTCACTCTGGAGGTGGTCTTGGTCAGCACTTATTTTCAGATAAGAACATCCCTGCCCATGCTCAGTTTACTGTCTGGTTTTGATATTTGAAAGTTGGAGAACTAGAGCTGGAAAGAAATTATTCCTAGCTACGAAATCACATTAGCCTTGGCAAACATTTGAAAGTTGAAAATGAAATTTTACCACTGACCAATGGAGAAAAGCCATTGATTGGTGTCTGACATAAAGTATTAGTATTTTTCAATGAACCTTGCTCAGAATTATCCATTTATCTTGCAGATGACTGAATGCAGACTATCGAATAGTTTCACTTCTGTAGTAAAGAAGCAAAAAAAAAAAAAAGGGTTATTATATTACTCCTAGGAGCTATTTTGTCCAATCAAACATTTCTCAAACAGGTTTTTGAAAAATGGACATAGACGATCATTGCTTTGCTTCAGTTACATGCAACAGAGAACTGACTTCCTGAAGTCTCCAGGGTGACTGTCTTGAAATCTGCTGTCAAACTCTTAAAATTTAGTTTATAAGAGCCTGCCCATACAATGAGAAAGAATTCTGTGTTACCCTGATCATCAACAGAGCTCAGGATAAATTCAGCAGTCTTGATGGGACTTGTACTAATGACAAGTGTGAGAGAAGTATTCTGTATTCCAAATATTTTGATTTTTCTTTGAGTTGATAAGTGATCCCTCAAGAGTTATTTCTGTTATTCATTAATGCATTGTACCCAGACCGAGCTTTCCTATGAATGTTTGTGTATTTTATAATCATGATAATGTCTATGTTTTAC
This sequence comes from Origma solitaria, assembly GCA_013397895.1. Classification (NCBI taxonomy): domain Eukaryota; kingdom Metazoa; phylum Chordata; class Aves; order Passeriformes; family Acanthizidae; genus Origma; species Origma solitaria. The sequence goes on along the minus strand of VZRL01003869.1, from coordinate 104,870 downwards.
CTTGACTACTATCTTGTGACCACAAAAGCGTTATGCCAATGAGACAGGTCCTTTTTTAATATAAATCAGCTTTAAAAACACACTAAAAAGCAAGAAGAATGCCAACTGAATTCTCAGCTTGTTGAGATTTGAAATTCTCCTGGACTTGCACCCTCTCACTGACAGGCAACTGCATTGTGTAGCCATTGTTTGGAAAAATTCCTCCAAGCTCTGTGCCAAATACGACACTGTGATTTAATTTTAAATCCAGAAATGCAAATCTCAGTGTGTAGACACTCAGACAACAGTAAAGGCAGAGTCCTCAGCAATATGAGTCACTAATGCTATTTCCAAGAGTATAGAACACATAATTTGAGAAAGTGAACCTGAAGTACTTGGATGGGGAGCACAGGTAACCTCCCCATTCAGGTCGTGAGAATCTATTCCATTCTCTCCCACAGCACTGGCTTCTCTCTCCCAGCCATCATCTCTGCCTTTGCTTTTTAACTTTCCTTTGAGCCTGTTGTGCAGGAGTTGGGAAGGAAGTAGCATTTTCTTTCAGAAGAAAATTTCCTTTGCATCACTATGGACACCTTGTGTTTTCTCAGGTGCTTTGTGTTTGAAAAAAGCAGAGGTTGACAACAATAGAGATTCTGTATTTGCTGCTGGGTAATGGCTTGGTGCTCTTAATGATCCAGGTCTGGGAGTCACCTGGATGGGCAAATGATTGTGTCCATGCAGGGCTTAGTTTGAGTCAAAAGGAAACCTGGGAAGCCAGAAGATAAAGGAATATGAGCTAAGGAAATTGGTGCCCTGCTCATGACTGTGGTGAAAGAGGGCAGGATTTACTACATCTTTCACTTAAAGGAAAAGATTCTGCAGCACCACATTTGAGGGCCAGAAGAAACAAATAAGAAAAACACAGTAAACAAAAGCAGAATATGTGTTCTCAGCCATGTCTCACCTGTATTGCTATGCATACAATTACAGTAAACGTTGATATGTATTGCAAACAGAACCTCATTACTGTGAAAGGAGACAGTGGGAAAAAATCAGTCAGAAAGGTCTAATTCTGTGAAAGACAAAGCTAAAACCACTCCTACAGAGTAACTGTAAAGGTGTGAGAGTAGATAAGACTATAAATTTTCCACTGTTTTTCAGTAAATGGAGGGAAAGTGTGGGTCGAAAATAATTAAACCAGCCAATATTTCACAGCCACAGTGTCTGTTACTGTTTTTTTTCTGTATCTAAATTTCAAAGCAGCAGCATCCTTTGCTTGCCTGCACAACACACTGCTTCCAGATGGGTGACTTATGTAACACTGCAGGAGTCACCAAGTTGAGGTCTCAGGCTTGCAGAGGAAATACAAGAAGAAACTGAGAGCAAGAGAGGAGAGGAGAGGAAGTGTGAGGGTAGCCAAGAACATCTGCTCCCTTGCTGCAGTCCTCAGCCCCTCACTCCCTTCCGACCCCTGTAAGAACTGACGGGGCCAGGAGGCAGGAAAGTTTGATGGACTCCATAAAAGTCACACATTTCTAACTGCTTAAAAAAAGTTTATTTTCTTTCTATGCTTATATCACTGTAATGGTGCAACTCTTCTAGAATATGAGGTATCCTTCTTGATATTTTTGGTTAAACCTGTTTCTTATTTCTTTCCTCTTTTTCCTGCCCTTTTGCATCCTTCATGATTTCACTTCTGCGCTCTTCCTCCCTCCTTCTCTCCCTAACACCTCTGTGATGTATGACTCCAGAGTGTTCCCTCTGTTTTTATCTCCTACTCCTTTGTCTCTCTTGGAAGGTTTCAGTGCAGGGATGGAAGAATGTGAGGTTACTGCTGCAAACGCATAGTCATATCTTAATTTTTCTCCACTGCGCTAATGATGGTTTTTACTGGGAGCTGCCCACCTGTGGTACTTTTGATGCCTTCTCTATTCAAGGAGGCAATAACTCACATTCAGCTCAGTGTCAGCTCCATGGTAGCAGACTAAACTATTGGCTAGATACTGACAAAAAAGGAGTGAAATAATTTCTGAATTATTTTCTCTCTTGGCCATGCTCCTGCATCACTGTTTTCTACAGGAAGCACAGTACTTTAATGCCTGTGATAGGAAATCAGGGAATCCTACAAAATGACAATTTCCTCCAGTCGCCAGTTCCTTGCTGACATTTTATCAGCTCACAACAAGCAAAACTGGAACTTACCACTTACACTGAGAGAGACAAGAAAATATATTTTCAGCATCTTGAATCTCTCATTGAGCTCTATCCCATCTATCAATGTCTCTTTGATGCACAGATACAAAAGCTTGAAATTTGCTTGATCTCAGACAATGATAATACTCACAGCCTTAGCCACAGCAATAGAAGTTCCTGTTTGCTGATACAAGGCAACACACATTCAGCTGATTACATGTTGAGACCTCTACAATATTTATAGCATCCATGCTTTCCAAGATCTCAGTCTACATGTCTCAGAATCCACACTCAGTGTTTATGACTGTGATAAAACATATGCTTGTTCAAACAAGTTTATCCTATCAGTCTATTCAAGGACTGCAGAGACACACTAGTTTGTGCAACTGCTGTGTTACATCATTATTTACCACTATTTATACAGAAATACTTACATTGCCAACACTGACTTTATGTACTTTGTCTACATTTGCTAGATAATGTAGACTTGAATCTTTGTGCCCACTAAAATAATCTATTTATGTATTTCCTGTGCCTCTATCAATGTAATAATCAACTTTTAATTCCCTTAATATGACACATTTTACTGGAATTCAAGTCACATGGAATGTGTCTTGGAATGTGTATTCAGGGGTGAGCTGCCAACTTTTTTTATAATCTACCTTTTCATATAAAAAAAAGCCTTGTCTCCCAAAGCAATCAGTAATGTACCACTGGGGTTTGTCCTATCATCTGGTACCATCACCACTCTCTGCTTTTGACATGAAATAGTTTTGCATTTGTGATTTCCTAAGCAGACAGGAAGAAAACTTTGTCTCAAATTCCTACATTTATTCTAGAGCAACTTGCCCAGATGAGGACAAGCACTCATCACTTGTGTAACCAGCTCCTTTCAGATCAGCCTGACACCCAGCAAAACAAGAAGCTTTGGGAGGATGTCATAGGCTGCGGTCAGCAGTAATAGCAGCTTGCTTATTTATAGTACTTTTCATCCAGAAGAACTCTGAATGCAAACATGAAGGCAAAATTAAGAAAGTACAAAGTAAGAGCAAAGCATTGATTGAGTAGTGGAGACGGCAGCCTGTGTCTAATGAATGAGGGGCAGCACTAATTATAAACGTATTTGCTTTTATTGTCGTGTTTTAGAACTTTAATGGTCATCTAATGTATTTTTTATGAGATGAATATATTTCTTTCAAAACCTCAGGACCATGTGCATCTGCTTTTAATTTCAATGGGAGTTGTAAAAGCTCATTAGCCTCTAGATTTGTCCTTCAAATGTACTTAATTAAATATAAAAAGAAGATAACCAGAAAGCCTGAAATGGCTGAGACAGAGTTAGCACCAAACCATCTTTCCTGCTCTTTTCATCCTAGGAATAGCCATGAGTTGGTCAATTATCACTTTGAATTAAACTAATTGCACAACTTCCTGGGTTTAAGTGGGCTGCAGATCGTGTGTCCCACTTTTGCATCTCCTGCAATGATCCTTTGCCTACACAGTGGCGGAACAGAAGCAGCACTGCCACAGATATTTCAGCATTAGCTCAGAACAGACAAATGGTAACAGAACGTTTGCGGCAGCTTCACAATTTCTTTGAACCACCTTTATCCCAGTACATGAAAATAACCCAAATTTTCAGCTGACAAAGTACTAACCCATTCCGTGCCTCACATTTGAGAGACATTGTGTAATTTTCTGGCACCTGGCCACAAAAATTCTCATTTGAAGGAATGCTTTGTGGAATGACAATATCCAGAAGCAGGGCTTGCTGTACTTGAAGTGACCAGCCTCTCTGGAGCCCCTTCACCTTGTCCCAACTTAGCAATGATGGGAAAATTGTTATTTTATAGTCCTGGAGAACTTTGTAAGCTTTCTGTAATGGAAATGGAAGCACAGTGTCCCTGCCCTAAATAACTCACTTCAGCTGCAATGCCATGAAGGAGGATGGGTAACAAACCAGAATAGAACAAGGAGATTTTGGGAGGAAGCACACACTAGTTCTGACAAAGTTATGCATAAACTGAGGAAGTATAAAGCCATCTTCAGAAGAACATCAGTCACTTAGCAAAGGCCTTGCATAGCAGGGGACAGACAGAAGAAAAAGATTTTTACGAAAACTGCAAAAGCAGAATTTTTTTCCCCTTGCAATTTTCTTGGGAGCTTGAAATAAAAGTGGATCAATATGGAAAAAAAAAGACAGAATGGAGCAGCACACTGCCTTATACAGGATGTTCTGAGCGTGGGGCAGAGCATGGAAGAAACAGGCTGAGGGGGGAGCTGCAGCTGCAGGTACATGTTGGGGTCTGGCTGGTGCTGCAGCCGACCTGCCTGGGGAGGGCATTTACAGCTGCCAGGGCTTGAGGAATACCAGGAACAAGTGAAATGGCACAGCAGGACAAAGAGGTCCTGGGGATTATCACAGTGAGGTGTTGGAAGTGGTCACAAGACATAAAACATGAAGGGCATTGGGGAGGGCAGAGAAAATAAAGGTTTCACAGTAGCATGTCACTGATAATGTCACTGGTATCTTCCAGTCACTGGTGTCTTCCAGTCTAGTTGGGCATATGGACCCAGCTGTCCAAACCTGATCCTGTTTTCCTTCATCTACTTTTTCTGTTCTTGTGGGATTTGCCCACGTTGTCTTCTTCACCATCACCTTTAAAGTACTGCTGCAAGAATATTTTCCTCCTGCACATGCTCTGAGATAAAGAAGTTTTCCTGATTTTCCATTTAATTTGCTGTCTGCAAACCTCACCAGAAAAATTATCTCTCAGTTCTTTACTTCACCTCTTAATTTTTTATTCATCTGTTATTAATTTTATCAATAATATTTTGCTGTCAAGCTCACTGAAAACCATCTCCAGGAGACAATGCAGAAAATTCAGCATTTCGTTTCATCAGGTATTTTATTCAATGGATTCTGATTTCCCTTTGCCAGGAAGTAGCTGTCTCAGAAGACTGCTGTTTAATATATAACAGTCAAGAGACACAAAAATAAAATTAAAAGATGTATTTAGAGCAAGTAAAATAAAAATACACATCATACTCAGCATAGGTAGAAAGCTTCTTATTCATTTATCCCATGAAAAGGGGAAAAATTCAGGAGTTATATTCTGGGGGTCACACTGAGCTGTGCAGGTAAGAATACTCTTTTGTGCATTGTAAGGTAGCTTGAATATCCTTTTCAGGATGCAAATACCCGACAGAAATAATTTCCTAAGAGTGCTGCGCTTGATGGTGGATGAACAGGAGACACTCAGAGCTGAACCAGCAGTGACCTCTTCTCTAGGATGGCAGAGCTGGCAAGATGTCAAAGCCCATTATCCCCTCTGGTAAAGCAGAGGGAGATACCAAAGCAGACAGACGCTCCTGTAATTCCTTGTCTAAACTACATTATTGATCTCTGTCAAGATCCTCTGCCTCCCTCTCTGTCTGCTCTGCATGAGGCAAAGCTGCAACAAGCAATCTGAAGCACTCAAATTACAAGAAGAGCTGTAGTGATAAAAAAAGCCATTTTGGGCTTTTTACATTAGCTATAATTGTGACAGAAATCCTGTAGGTTGGGGTTTGCAGCCCAGTTGGCAGGTCATGGGTAGATCATTGAAAGTGATAAATTCCAACATGTACAGGCAAATTTGCAAGAGCAGTGCTTGAACTGAGATGCTTCTGCTTTTGCTCAGCCTGAGGTTCCCATATCTAGACCCCGATTTTTTGTTTCTCTGAGCACTTGAGGCTTCCACTGATCTCTCTCAGAGTCAGGACCCAGCAGTTGTTCTGAAAGCCTAGCCTGTGGTGAAATTTGGACCTGCTGTAGTTAAAGGGAAGTTTTCCAAGATTTCATCTCATGTAACTAATTCTGAATGCTCAAGAATTAAGTGCTTAAAATGAGATGAATGCATTTCCTGGTAGGCAAAACACAGAAAACCTTTAGCTGCTTCTGTAAACTTCTGTATTACAATATGTGAAAAGCAGCATCTGTGTGATCACGAAAAAATAATTCCTTTTGCAATATCAGTGAAATCTTCAAAAACTCAAAATAAGGATTCCTAAAACTTGTTTTATATGCCTTTAATCTAGATTTCACATGGCACATGTGGTGTGCCAAAAGGGCCAGGCCTCATACTGTCAAAACAGCCATCTAATGAGGGAAATTATTTACCATATATATTAGATACGACACTTAAAGTATACACAATGCCAAAATTCAAGTTTGTAACTGCAAGCCTGTTAATTTCCTAAGATAAAAAAATAATCATTGGGGAAGAAGAAGCCCTATGAACATCTCTGGTAAGAAGAAGCCCTATGGAAAATTTTTCTGTGTAGCAGAGAGGAATCAATTTCAGACAAGCATAAGAGTGCTCCATTAGTATTTGTGCAGGCCCTAAGCAGTTACATAAGAATGCAGCTCAATGAGATTTTCTGAATGAGTAGATAAATAATAAGGCTCTTGAGACACATCATTTGCATTCAATAATAGCTAGAAAATTCCTTAATAAAAATGAGCAGTAGGAATCCAGGGATGGGAGCCTGCTCACAAGACAACATTCTTGATGAGGGGTTTCCACAGCTGTGTCCTAATTTAAGGGTCTAATTCAAGAAAAAATTAATTATACCCCAGAAATATCTGTTTTTTCTCCACTGACTGTAAAATGGACTAGAGGTGAGCACTCAGTTGGGACATCCATTTGTGCCACTGGGCACAGAAGAACTTTACCTTCATGGAGTAATGGTTTATTACAGCAATCGTGATTTTTCTTTATGCATCTCATTATTTTAGCTTAGCCTCCATCTCCCTGTCATAGTTTCTTAAAGTCAGGCTTTGGGTAGGGCTTTACACTGAATTCCAGTGCTTTCTATCTCATTGCTCTGATAGTTTCTGTGAGTATATATGGGATTTTGCAAAGTCTCTCCCATTACTCACGTGGAAAAATGTACTGGATGTTTGTGTTAAATGCTAGATTAAAAGAGAGGTAACTAGATTAATGACATTCTGTCCTTTTCATCATGGAGTAGTCTTAAATAATCCTTTGCTGTCTTCTCTCTTGGTTCAAGCTTTCTTTTGGGAGAATGGCGGAACTCCTTTGCCATTCCTCGGCTGGCATTAATCACCAGTCTCTGGGCAAGAATTCCAAGCCAAACACCACATCTGTTGGGGAGGATGAAATAGGAAAGTCTTATAAATATGATTACCTGGCAAAAGATGCTGAGAATATAGAAACTATAAGCGAGACTGAAATGAAGATAAGTTTTGAGGTATCAAACCTGGTCACTAAGTAACTGGGAAAACAATGCTATGGCCGACTGAAGGCTCACCACCCTCTCTGATTGAACAATACCCCTGCCTGATTAAACAATCCCCTCTGCTTGCTCCAGGTCCAAGGGTCAGAGCAGACGCTACCATCTTAGCATAAAGTACAAAAAGCAGTTTTTAAGGTATAAAATGTAACACCGTATGGTAATGCAATGACTCTCATAGGCTGTATGTAAATGCTATAGAATTTGTATCTTGTCCTAGATTGGTTAGTGAAAATTAGAATATTCAGCACAGAACATGATTTATTATATTGTAAGTGAGAACCACGGTATTCCGTATCCTGTATCCTGTACCTCTCTCTTTCTCTTACCTCTCTGACCTTCTTTGGGCTGAGTCTTGCAGCTCCTGGCAGGTCCCCTACCCCCACTCTCTATTACAATAAACCCCATGCTCTAAGACCAAACTTGAGAAGTCTCTCGTTGCCATCCATCCGAGAACCACACCGAGACCCCGTGATCCTACAATATCCAGTGGTTTCTGTCTGGAGAGGACATGGGTCTTCCACAGCCAGCTGTGGTGAAGAAGATTATAATAAATAAAAATTAATAAAATATTGTGCTGTTACCATCTTCAATATTTCCATTTCTTCTAAGGTAAGCAGTAGTATTATCTATGTACTTGACCTTATTGCTTCATTGCTCTCATCTCAGACAGTATTTGGTCCAAACTAGGGTCAGAAGATTGCCTTGTAGTCTAATTGGAGAGAAAATAAATTATTTTATTTTTAAAGACTTTTTATAGGCTGTGTTTTGTGAATATTTCCTTGACAGAGGAAAAAGTATTTTTGTAAGATATGTTTTCAGACTAGTTCAGTTGCTTAAGGGTACTAGCCAGGGCACATTAATTTGCAGTAACATTTTAAAGCTTTAGAACAAGATGCTCCCTGGATATTTGTGCCCTGGTGAATACTGCATAATGGAAAAGGAATAAGATTTTTTTAGAATATTTTCTTTTTTTTGTACATCCTGAGTTCAGCACTTTTCCTCTGTATTATTGTCTGTAAAGCAGATCTCAGAGGTAACTTCACCAAGTGTCTCAGGATTATATTAGCTACCTCAGTGGACTGTTGTGGGAACATTGCTTTTTTAGAAATGTAGCTTTTACCATTAACTTCTGGAGGGAACAGTCTGAAAGCTGTAAGTGAACGATGCCCTGCCAGGCATGACTCTTGATTGCTGTGACAGCTGATTTGGAATGGAAAGGACGGTGAGTAAGATGAGGCAGAAAAGTTGAAGTACACATATCCATTATGAGCTTGCTCTTTCTGTGGAAGACACAAAGCTGTAGAAATGATGCAGTGATGCAAATCAAACTTCCCAAAGAAAAAGCAGAAAGTCAAAACATTCTGATAGCAACTGTGGGGACATTATGGTATTCTGGAGCCAGGACAACGCAGGAATGGGGGAGAGGGCATGTGAAACACTGCCTGTGCACAGCTGTGCCCTCTCTGTTCTAGGACACCTGCCTCCAGCTGGACTAGCCAGGAGGCTACACGTGGGCCACTTGCCATGTGGCACAGAGGGCAAAGGGAGCGCATTTTCCCTGTGTGGGAAATCACAAAGATGCTGCCCTGTAGAGCTTCTGCTAAGGCCAGTCCTCCCCTATTCCAGGTTTGACATTCTTGGATTTTTAGTCCATCAGGAAAATTATGTGGCTGCAGCCCAGCGAGATCTGCGTGGGAAAAGCAGAATTCTTCTCACCTAATTTATGATGTCTCTGCCTCTGACGTAGATAATCTGCATCTGTTCCACTCACTGTAGACTCCCTTGGAGTCAATGAGGAGGCATAAACACTTCTAGGACATGAATCATCTGATGCATTTTAGACATTTACATTAGAGCTGGATCACTTCCCTGTAGCACTGCCTATTTCCTCTCTATTTGATTATAGAGAGAACTTGGCTCTGAAATAGATGTCACCATCTAAAGTTAGGTGGGATGAATCCCACACAGACAGCCTGTTGTACATGTGCTAACTGAATGGGAGATTCAGGAGCATCTTTTTTTTCATGGTGTTCTGAGGAGGAGGCCTAGAAAAGGACTGAGAAGGGGGCGATGACCATGTTCTAGAAAAATCTGTGTATGGTGCAGAGAATGGAAAGTATGAAGCTGGAAAGAGCTGGAAAAGCGGATAAATACTGCATTGAGATGATTGCATCTGATAACAAATTATTCAGAACAGTCTAATCTAAAGCTGACTGCAAAGAGCTGTAACAGAATCTCATAATACTGTGTAACTAGATAATAAAATGACAAATGAAAATTAATGCTCATAAGTGCAAAGTAATGCAAATGGAATAAAAATAACTGAAACTATTCATAGATATTAACAGGCTCTAAATTAGCTATTACTATCCAGGAAATAAATTTTGGAGTGACTATGAATAGATTTCTGGAACCATCTGATCCATGCTCACACGAGGTCAAAAGAATAGATGAAACACTACGAATTATTGAGAAAGGGATGGAATAAACCCAGAAAATGTTCTTATGTCACTGCATAAATTCACACTGCTTCCACAGCTTGAAGGAGTGTGCAGTTCTTCCCCAGAAGCCCCCAGGCAGGTATAAGAAAGCTGGAGATGAGAGAGAGAAGGGCTGCAAGGTGATCAAAGATACAGCAAAGACAGACTTCGGCTTTCCAGTCTGAAAAAGAGACGGATGAAAAGGCAATATGATAAAAGCCTGTGGAACTATAAATGGTTTGGAGAAGGTGAACTGGGGATTCTTACACACAATTTTTTTATCCTTGGGGTCATTCAATGAAATTATAAACAGTGAATTAAAAAAAACACACAAAAAGAAGTATTTTTTACAATATTCAAAATTAAGTCATAGAACTCTTTGAAAGAAAAGGCCAAAAGGATTAAAAAGTATATATTAGATAAATAAAAAGTACCAACTTTTTGAGTATTAAACATTGTGGTCCAGTAAAATTTCCCAAATATCAGATCCCAAACAGCTAATTGCTGGAAAGCTGCATTTATTTTATTACTGTACTTCTATTATATCATGGGATACTTCTGTTTTCTGAAACACTGGATAAAAAGTGCTGTTAAGTCCATGTTCTGGGCTAAACTGGCATTTAATCTGATGCAGTGTGGCAGTTTTTGTGTTTCTAAGTGAGGAGAGACTGAGGAATAGCCAAAACCAAACACTTTGGAGGAGGTTTACACCACGGAGGATGTCTGTACCACAGGGTAGGAAGTCTGAGCTGAGTAGGGGACAGTTTTCAATTTCCTTAGATATAAGCCTGGCATAATGGATGGCAAAGAATTCCACTGAAAGGCCACCAAGATGTAGTAAGGAAGATTTCTAGCCCGGGAAAAGCCATTTGATTTGGGGAAGCTGGTGTAATTTATTGTTCTTTTTAGGTCAACATTACTGTGAAGGCAGAGAGCTTTAGCTGAGGTGTGTTCTGGGTCAGTGGCCCTACTTAAGTATCATCTCAAAACCACCGGATTTGGTTGGAACAGGCTGCACGTTGGGCACAAAGAGCTCTGAGCAGCATGGGCTGCTGGGGTGTGCTGCAAAGCAACTGGAGGATTACTTCCCAATGACTGCAGGGTGGACTTTCCTCTCTCTCCCCTCCCATCGTCACTGTGCACAGTCCTGGACATTTAAAGACTCAATTAACTACTACAGACTCAGACTTATTCCTTTCCTAAAGGTGTAGGCTGTTAAAAACTAAGGTGAGAAACTCTAGAAACCTGGGACAGAAATGCAGTTTTCTAATAGGATAACTGGGTGGTGGATCATGATATTTTCAGGGGAATTAGGTCATAAGCTTAGCTTTTCTCCCTGATTGTGGCTGGAGACAGTGGATAGGATTCAGATCTGACTTGCCCTGAATTGCTTATTCCATAAATATAGTTTACATTATAATGATGTAATTAGGACAGCTTAATGACGCGATTAAAACCCCCCTCAATTCTTCTTTTGTTTACATTTTTGTCTACAGAGACATGGATTTTTCTTTGCCTGGTATTAGCATGCAGGGTTGGAACAGAGTCCTAACCTCTTCTTACTGCATTCAGGAAATCAATTTGTTTTGTTAAAATGAAATGGACATACACTCTCAAGGTGCTGCATTCGAGTGTGACTAGAGATACTCATCACTTTACCGAGGTGTCAAAAACTGTTCTTTGTTCCTTGTTCTTATTGGCTGCATTCTTCTGAAGGGAATGAAGTAATTTAGAAAGTGTCATATGAGTCTACTGAATTGATGGCAGTCTTCAGCAGGGTTTGGGATTGGACCCAAACGGTCATTCTGTGTTGAACAGTAAGATGAAAAAAAAAGAGAAAAATGCCTCATGATATTTAATCAAAATCCATTTATCTCTTCAGAATCACATCTGCAGTCTCCAGTGATTATTATCCTTCCCATGCTTCCTGCCCTCCATTAACATTCAGCAGAGGAAGGACAGGTGTCCCTTTTGCTTTATCTAGTACCTGCAGCCCTGCTTGCTCAATTCCTATCCCAAACCTTTCAAAACCTCTCTTCCTGGTGATGCTGCCAACCACATGGGCTTTTAGATTCCTGGTGAAGTTGTCAGGACTGGCATAAACCAATTTGAATTTATAATTTCTTTCAAAGTAGGGCAGATTAGGCTTGGCAGCCTGTGGGATGTGATAAACATGGAATTCCAGCAGCAGTAAGTTGTTTCAAGAAGCAGACGAATAATATAAAGCTACCCTTTTATTTCACAGCTTTGTTTATTATAAACAAATTATAATAACTTTAATTATAGATTATAATGGAGTTCTGCTCACACCAATGACAATCAAGGCCGTGTAACATAGTAATTTTGGTTAGTGGTAAGGTTGCACCTTTTATTTTGCAACCATAACATAAGAAAAGTGACAGGTTCTTATGGAGTCTTACTTCTACACTGCAGCTAGAGCCATCACACACATCACTGGAGCAGGAGTCGAGTCCAATCCATCATCTAGGCAGGACTGGTGGGACGAAGAATATGGAATAAAAAGTGACAAACATCATTTGGGTGCAAAATCTTTGTGGGAATTAGCGTGTTGTCACTTTTTGCCTTCCAGCGTACCATAAGCAAATCTGCATCTGTTATGCAACCATTTTATCAGCATAACCTTAGCACATAGCACACCTCAAGAACATATTGCAAAATTAAGAATTTTTCCTTGGAAATATCAGTGGAGTTTGTTATAAGCAACAGAGTTTTACAGTTGCCTTGCCAGACTTGATCTTGAGAGAGTGAATTTCTGCACTTAAGCCCAAAACACTGTGATGCCTGTCTTCTGCTCTTCATGATTCAACAACCTTTATATATAAAATATTCTGCTGTTTTCAGGATTTTCTTGTCATGGCTGAAGTAACGTTTGAGGAAGCTCAGAAACCCCCACTGAATTCAGGAGGTGTTGCAAGGGCATTTCAGATGCTCAGGTTAATGCACCTAGTATCAGTTTCATTGTTTCTACAAAGTGTTATATATAAGTACAGCACTATAAATGCCCATAATTGCAAATTATTTTCAGCTTTAAGGTTTTAACAGTACTACTAACACAGATATTCTCTGATTCCTAAACAAATGCTTCCATGATCTCTAGTTTGCTTTTAATGAAAACCTTGAGATTGCAGTCTATGATCCAGTTCCTTGTTTTCCAGTACCTTTACTGTTCAAGAATGATTTTGAAGCCTCTCATTTAGGTGCTTTTTCTTCTATTTACCTTACATGATATTTCCTCTCCCAGTCCATGTGATTTGGATGCTTTTCAGGTCTGATTTCAGAGCAGGTAATTTTCTTGAGAGAGCTTCAGCACTGCATTGTACAGAGGATATGTACAGCATTTTCCAAGGTGCTTAACTTCATACATGCATCAGAGATGATATGGTAACAACTTTGAAGTCATTACTAAAACACTCATCTCCTTCTACTTGCCTCCCAAGAAGTAAAGTAATTTCATTGCATTCCATGGTAGTCTCTTCTCTGACTGCCAGGCACAGAGCAAATGGTTAATGCTTTTAAAATAGGAAAGCTGAAATTGGCTGGATTTGAGGAGGTTGCAACCTGGATAAATTCCTTTACCACCTGCCAGATCAAATCAATATCTTCTTTTCCTTTAATACAGTTCAAAGTAAAAAAACACAACCAGCACCAAAAACAATGCTCAAGAGTTTAATTTATCAAAAAAGGCATTTATATGATCCAGACACGGTATGTAGTGGTTGACTCTTTGGACAGGAATAAGTAACTCCAGATGAAGGCACATTTTATCCAATGAGACATCTTCAAATGACATGTACTTCAAATTCACATTTTCCTTTGAATGCAACCTTCTGTCATTCATGACAATTCCTGTGTGTCCCAAGACACTTCTACTAGGGCTTCCTGCCGCTCCTGGAGATTGCCAGGGGACATTCTATCTGCAGTTATCTAGGGAGGAGTGTTTGCTCTAAATACAAAGCAGAAATGCAGAAACTGAACAGGAACAAAGCCCTGGGCACTTGCAGTCACCCTGTATTAAGAATGGCAGCAGTGACACTACTGCTGCATCGCAGGCAGTTGCTCTGCCACTACCTGCAGCCATCAGCTTCTAGGAAACGCCAAGTGTCATCATCTTGTACTTGGACCTTAAACACATAATGCCTCCCAGCACAGCTCATAGCTGAACTGAACACAACTGCAGGGCCCCAGCCATGCTCTGTTCAGCTCTAGTGGCTGATCCATTTTGCCAATTGGTTCAGATTTCACAGTGCATCTGAAAAAAAAATGAAGCATCGTTCAGCTCATTTTTGAGGCTGCTGTGTCTTCTTCATGCCTAGAGCAGGGCCCTTCTATTTGCAGACTATGAAAAAACAAGTAAAGCTGGGATTTCAGGGCCACCTTCTGCTGCATATTTTATCAACACCAGCAATCAAAGGTTCACCTGGAACACAGACAAGTAAATTCAGTCCAGCCAACTGCTTCACCTCCCTTTCTCATCATCTTAAGTGCTGAGAGTGAAATTTAGAGATTGGTTATGTATAACACAACCCACTGTGTGGGCACGTTGGTGTCTGCTGCTGGTACCTGCTGAATTAATTGCTTATCTAGGGAAAACTGGCAATCCTACAGGACCTGAGTTTTTAGCATGGAAGGACCTGGATTTGCTCTGTTCAGGCAATAGAGTTAGTGCCCTGGGAATTGTTACACAAGTATAGGCACACTTCAAAACAGATGTTCAAATCCATTAGAGGGAAGTACCAAGGTAGCTTTGAAATTCCTATTTATGTATAGATATTTTCTATCTATCTCTGTATTGCCCAAATTGCAGCACAAACACAGTCCTAATTGGCCTGAGCTCTACAAGAGACAGCTTTCTGAAAGCTTAATGCTTTCTGAAAATGGTAATGCTTTCTGAAAAAGGAAGAAGGACCCTGTAGATGAATCTTGACGTCCATTTCAGGAGCTCAGCACAAAAGAAAGCAGGTTCTACCTGCTACCCACTCACTGTTCCCATGGCTAATTGCTGCAGCATTACCTTTTCTCTCTCTTTTAGTGCCCATGTAGGTGACCAATGAATTACGTAAGGGGCCAGGTACAACTGAAAGTAGCCAAATTAATTTTGGCAGGTTATTTTTCAGACAGAACAGTTGTTTGTCAGAGTTTGGGGAAAAACCACTTGCATTTGCAGCACAAAGATGAAGAAGAGGGTATGAGGAAGGAGGCCTGGGATTGTTCAAACAGCTATAAGTGACACAGTTGAATGAGAAACTATAGCTGGAAATCGGTTCCATGTTTTTTCTCTCCTTCCCAGCAAATGAACATCGTATTTGTTTCTTTGCTCCAATCTCCACTAAAAGCAAAATGGGGGGCAGAGGACTATAAAAAGGAAGTGATTAATCTCTGCTTCCTGTGAAGATCAGCAGTGTTTTTCTGAATGATCTTTTTCTTAGTGTGAGCTTTGTGTGCTGCAGCTGCAAGACTGCCTAAGGACTGCTCTAGGAAGTACATGCTGGTATCAATAGTTATCAATGGGAACAGTAGTTGATGCCAGGGTCATGCTCTGCCATCTGTCTGTTCATCTTTCCCATGTGGGAAGCCTGTGAAAATTGGTCCTTGTTTCTGCTAGGGAACAGTTGGCCACAACTGTTGAGTGGACCACAGGAAAGGGGGAACTGCTAAGATGGGTGGTTGGATTTGGGAGGTGTTTTTTGGTCAGTTTTCTTTTTTTTTCTTTTTTTTTTTTTCCCCCAGAAATCCCCATGCAAACACTGAAGGTATGCAATTGTTCACAACTGTCTTGCAGGGAAGTTGCTTCAGCCACCTTTGAAAGCAGCAGGTCAAATGAGGGTGTCACCTTCTTCAAACTGAAGAAACTTCAGGTTTCTTAAGTATTGAGCACTCAAATCCAGACAACATAAGTGTGAAAGGCTTCAAAATACAGAAGATTTTATATGGGAGACTGTTAAATGGTGACTGAGAGTGATTATCTTGTTTTAATGTTTATCTATTACCAGTAACTTCACTTGATTCTACTGTTTTTTCTCTTGATTTTGTCATATCTGATTTACATCTTTATGAAAGAGAGTGAGATCAAAGGAATGACGAAACCACTAAGAGTCACTTTGGTATTTATTCTTCTCACTGTCACCAAAGCAGGACAGTTTCATAATCAACACAGATCTCTTTATGGGCATTAATCCAGGAAAGCATTAAGTGCTAGCCCAAGTCTATTCCTGTTCAGGAAAACAAGTCATGGGCTCATGTCTATTACTGAGCAGAGAGAGATCCCTTCCCTTCCCTTCACTGTATTTAATTTTCTGTGCAGATGTTTACTATGTGGGTATTGTGGAGATATACCTAAGGAAAAAATAATTCTATTGAGCAGGACATATAAACATGTAACTAATATGCTTCTGTTACAATACAGCTTTTCTCTTTGCATTTTGTTGATGCTTTTTTAGCCAATTATTTTACTCGTTAATCACATCAAAGTTCCTGCTGAATTTACTTCAATAATTTCACAGAACCTGATTAGAGGAATTTTTATATTCAGAATTAAAATACAAAATATATTAAAAGGCAAAAATAAGAAAAAATGTCACTGAACTGCATTTAATTAAACATAACACCAAAAATAAGAAAGAAGGATATCAGTGAGGCAATTAATATACATGTTACAGCTGAGAAAAAGAGCAGCCACACATAAAAGAGAAATAGTTTGATGGAATGGTACTGAGTTTATCTGAGCTTTTTGTCAGTTTATCTGAAATTTTATTTGCTTGCGATCAACCTCCCTTATATTTCTTAAACGGTTATGCTTACATAAGGTTGCAAAAAGAAGAGTGCACATATTTTATTCACATTTTCATCAGGGTATAGGTAAACCAGCCACAAGATGGCAATACACCATGCTGTGAAAAGATAATTACTACATTTTGTCTGATTTTAACCCCTCCATGAATGGCTGAAACGTGCTGCCTCTTTAACTTTGGAAAATTAAATGTGGACTTTGGGAAACTTAATGAGGAATAGTCACAAAGTAATAATTTTAAGAAAAACCCCCCAACTAATCCCACTTCTACTATAAACAACGTGTTCCTCATTTGTTTTCACTTTTCTGTTGTTTCTCTCCACTTCCTACTGTTTGTTTTGTGCAGGGAGCTATCAACTTGAGGTAGTGAAAATATTATGAGACACAATATCTATTAGCATCCCTGCAGTAAGGGACAGGTCTGTGCTTGTGGAGGCCCCAGAGACTAAAGCCGATTGCTCTTGACAGTCAAAGCATGGCTCCATCAGTAGTGAAAAGGAAACAGATGCCCTTCTCCCCTGGAATAAAACAGAGGCAGCGTAATGTTACGAAAATTATAGAGATGGGAGGTTGCATTGTTCAAAGACATGCTCTTAGGAACTTAAAATGGGAACTTCTGCAGTAAACTTTAGACCACAATTGGAAGTGGTGGCAAAAAGACACCTGAAGGTTTTGTCTGACCGTAAAATAGCACTGAGCCATCAGCATGAGGTAGTTGCAAGGAAGGGTAATGCAATTATAGGAGCTAGCAGGTGAAGTGTCAGATGCTCTGGAAGGTTGTGGCATTGCTGTTTGTTTGCATTCCACTTGCACCACAGCGATCTGGTATGTCAGGGCACAGCGGGCAGGGCATGAAGATGTTCCCCTCCTTTTCCCTGGAAATGTAAGTCAGCTTTCTGATGTGGTTCCAAGGCAGGATGTTGGGAAGTGTCTGGCTGACGTACTGCATTTATAGAGTCAGGATTACATTAATCACTGGATCTGAAAGCAGGAGGAAGTTTTCCCAGGTCAGAAGGTCAGGGATTGTTGAATATGGGTTGTACTTTCCTGGGTAATAGAAGTGTGTCACCTACATCTTAAGGGCATTTCATCATTTTGTTCTTGTGACGTGTTGCAGGTGACTTTTGATCTTCTGTTACCGCCTTCAGCTTGTGTCATGTTGTGCAGAAAAGGTAGATCCGTGGGCTGTCTTGGGTAAATGCTTGCTACATCATGCACTACAAACAGAAGGGCTCTGGACTAAAACATCTAAATAGCGTTACTTTTTGGTACCTGACACACACAATAGCACAATATTTTATCAGTCCTTGTCCCTAAATGCTTGGGTTAGAAATGCTAAGGAAGTTAAAGGAATCATTGACGTAGCTTTATATTTAGCCATAAATAAGCAAATTATGGAACACAGAAACATAAAATCATTTTGGTTGAAAAAGAAAATCATGGAGTTCAACCATTAACCCAACAACTCCCAAGTCCACCACAAAAACAGATCCCTAAGTGCCACAACTGCATGTCTTTGTAAATACCTCCAGCAGGAGGATTCAACCACTTAACTCGGAAGCCTGTTCCAATGTTTGACAACCCTTTCAGTGAAGAAATTTTTCCTAATATCCAATCTCAGCCTCACCTGGTGCAATTTTAGGAGATTTCCTCTTGTCCTGTCGCTTGTTGCTTTTAAAAGTAGCTGGCTGATCCCCACCTTGCTACAACCACCTTAGCTGCAGAGAGTGATAAGATCTGCCCCCTGCCCCTCCCAGCCTCCTTTTCCCGCAGGTTAGGCAATCCCAGCTCCCTCAGCTGCTCCTCATAAGGCTTGTACTCCAGGCTTTTCCCTGGCTTCCTTGCCACTGGAAATGTTCCAGCACTTCAGTGTCGAAAGATGTTGTAGCGACAGGCCCAAAACTGACCTTGCCAGTGCTGAGTACATGGGGACAATCACAGCCCTGGTCCTGCTGGCCACATTACTGTTGATCCAGGCCAGGTGCCATCGGCCTTTGCGGGCACACATTGGCTCACGTTCAGCTGCTGTCAGCAGCCCCAGGTTCTTTCCCAC
>VZRL01003869.1:0-85998 GCA_013397895.1 Origma solitaria | reverse complement strand
GTGACCCACGTGCAGGACTCGGGGCTTGGCCTTGTTGCACCTCACACCATTGGCCTCAGCCGATCAATGCAGCCTGTGCAGATCCCTCTGCAGAGCCTTCCTGCCCTGCAGCACATCAACACTCCCAGCCACCTTGGGGTTGTCTGCAAACTGACTGAGGGTGCCTTCAGTGCCCTCATCCAGATCATCAGTAAAGACATTGGGCAGTACTGAGTCCTGGGAACACCACCCGTGATCAGCCACGAGTCGGATTAGGTTCATTCCCCACCACTCTCTGGGCCCTGTCCAGCCCGGTTTTCACCCGTGAAGAGTACGCCCATCCAAGCCATGAACAGCCAGTCCCTCCATGGATATGGTGTGGGAAATGGTGTCAAAGGCTTTACTGAAGTTTCCGTAGACAACACCCACTTCCTTTCTCTCATCCACTAAAGGGGTCACCTTCTCACAGAAGAAGACCAGGCTAGATGACATATTTATTCAATTTCTGTCACTCTGAGTAGTTTATTCCCTGCCCTGCCGGCTTTGAATTGCCATCCTGCTACTATGTTCTCAGACTGCCTGCTGCTTATAAGAACCAGAAAAACCAGTCTGTTGAATTGTTGACCATTTCTGATGACCACAAGAAAGGTCACATTTTATGCTTTTCTATCCTCTCTAGAAAATCAGACAATGCAAACAGAAATCCTGCCTGCCTCTTGTAGACAGCTGGGCTACAGTTTGTAACTGTAGTTTGAATTGCTAATACAATTTTGACTACAGCTCCCTATATTTCATGTATAGCTTTAAAATTGAACAGGAGTGATATGCATCAACCTAGGATTTTTTTATTAGTTTGCTCTGCATGTTCCTTTATTACATCCCCTTAAAGGTTGATGTATACCCTAATTAACCACTTTGATTCTTTTATTGTAAATTGCATTTCAGCTACTGTCTGCTCCTTGCTGATGAACACTTTCAATGAAGACAAACATGTTTTTCTTGTATGAATTGCATTATTACATGAAATAGATTGAGAGCAGTTTAACGAGTAGGCCAGTGTTTTCTTCTGAATAGTGTTTATTCTGGGTACACCAGAACAAAGACATCATGAAACTGATGGAACTGTTTTACGAGACTATTATCCACACATGGAATACACTCAAGCTGTAGGGTAAGTCATTCATTTTTACATTGAAACTAAGAAGGACAAGACACCACCAGCATTTAAAGGGTCTGTGTCTCTCAAGTACTAGATGGTGCCAGTTGATTTTTTTACTTTGGTTCCAGGTTTGTTGTTTTGGTTTTTTTTTTTTTTTTTTTTGGTTACAATAATAACTACAGCAATCTGAGTTGCAGTTGTTATTGAAGTTGAAATACCTTTTTATAAGACTTCATTTCATTGATGCCAGGTTTGGAATGAAGAAAAGAGTAGATTTCACCTCTTCTTTCCTGTCTTTCATGCATGTGAATGTCCAGAAATGCCTTCACAACATCATACAATAAATGTGTTGTGGTTAAAAGGGAAAAGAGAGAACACCCATAGAAAAAAGGTCTGTCTACCGGTTCATAACAACTTCTTACTATAGCTTGAGATGTGGAAGAAGTTATTAGATTGCTATGGCTGCTTCAGAATTTTCAGTGGCTGTTTTTCTCATTCAGAAAATGAGATTTTCTCAAAAATCTGCTTTCCCAAAAAAAAGCATGTTTGTGGGATAGGTTTAGACTCATTTTTTATGTGAACTTTGACATATTTCTTTAGTCTTCAGAAAAAAAAAAAAATCACGTTAATTTTTGACGACTAATTTTTGCTTTATAAAATTAAGCCACTTCCAGAAACATGACCTTCAAAATGATCAAAACAAAATCTCTTTGTCTAGACTTTTTTTTCATTTATGAATGCTTTTTAGATTTTGACTTATTGTGATTTAGCATGGGAAACTGCAAAATCTTAGGAATTTTCACAGAAGGAGAACACTGTTTTTCATGCAGCTTTACTGATTGTGTGTCTCTCATATAATTTTCTTTTTTTAGCTCCAGTCTACCTCCTACATGTGCAAAAATATTTTCATTATATTCCTGTGCTCCTGTGTCATTAGTCCTTTATCTTTCTGTTAAAAAAAAAAAAAGACTCCAGAAGGTATCAGTTTGGTTTCCTCCTTATTCATGGCCTTCTTGTTGATGCTTTCAATTTGTTCCTTGCTGAGTGGGGTGTATGCCTCCATGGCTTTCTATGACCCATTTCATTCTGTGTAAAACGATGGCTACATGCTGCTACTGGCACCTGCAGATGGTGAATTCTGACTGGATACTGATTAAGCACACTTTATCTGAAATGCATAAGAATGTTATAAAGAAAGTCTTCAATGCATGTCACTGCTGGAACACATGTAGAACTCCAAGGGTTAAAAATCTGACTGCATTTATGGAGGGAGAAACAGATAAAAACAGGAACAGAAATCAGGGACATTCTCAGTGAATTTAGCTGAGAATCACGAACAGCTAAATGTATTTGTAGAGGCTATACTGCATCAAGGAACTTATGTGTTTTGTGGAGCTATTTTCTGTTTGCTTGTTTCCTCCCCCTATATCCAAACAAAGTAATTTAGGAGTGACTCAAGGAAAACAGAATCACTTTCCAGTCAGTTTAAAATGCAGGTACCAAACTTTTCAGCCCTAAGTGTGCCATTTTTGTGCATTTAAATGGGTAAGTACACATTAAGATCACTATAAGCCTTTCAGCAAATGTTTTCACATCTCTTTGTTCTCTCACTCTTTTCAGCCATATAGATTTTCCTGATATCCTTCCTTTTCTTTACTCTAACTCATTGATTACACATCACTAATGGGTTTTTCTGTGCTTCAGTTTCTCCATTTGTGAAATCAGGAACATCTGTATTTGCTGTTGTGTCAAGGTAATAGATTTATTAGCAATACCTCAGCTAGTCATTGATATGTTCCCATTTGTAGGCAGCTCCTTAAAATCAAACCACTGAGGTACTACTTCTCTGTGCTCTGAGGCACTGTAATTAGAGGTGTACAAATACTGTTCCTATTCTAGGCTATCTTGAAAGAAGAGGAAAATACTTCCTCTCTTAGAGAAATAAACTGTTTCTGGGGAGAAGGTGACTGGCTTGGTTGTAAACTGGATAAAATATACAAAATTTAGGATATCCTGAGATGGTTATTTTTATCAGAAAGTAAAATGTTACAAATCAGTTGTGGTTTTCTTTGTCTGTGTGTCTATGTGTGTGTTTTTTATGCTTGCTCTGAATACTGCTTTTAGTGTTCATATTATATTCATATTATGAGAATTATAAAAGCAATGGAGAAATAGCCACTGGGTTTGGGTGCCTTAGGAAGAGCATTGCCAGCAGGTCGAGGAAGGTGATCCTGCCCCTCCATGCAACTCTGGTGAGGCTGCATCTGTAGTGCTGTGTCCAGTTCTGGACTCCTCCGGATAAGAGAGACATGGAAATCCTGGAGTGGGTCCAGTGGATGATTAAGGGATGGGAGCATCTCTCTTATGAGGAAAGACTGAAGGAGCTGGGCCTGTTCAGCCTCAAGAAGA
This sequence comes from Origma solitaria, assembly GCA_013397895.1. Taxonomy (NCBI): domain Eukaryota; kingdom Metazoa; phylum Chordata; class Aves; order Passeriformes; family Acanthizidae; genus Origma; species Origma solitaria. The sequence goes on along the minus strand of VZRL01003869.1, from coordinate 82,451 downwards.
GACAATGGAGAGGGGACCTCAATGTATATAGGACTATTGGGTTAGCATGGCCAGGTTTGGTAGCAGGGGGGCTACAGGGGTGGCTTCTGCGAGAAGATGCTGGAAGCGCCTTCCATATCCACCAGAACCAATCCCTGGTGGCTCCAAGACAGATGAGCCACTAGAAAAGGCTGGGCCAATGAGAAATGATGGTAATGCCTCTGTGACAACATTCTTAAGAAGAATGAAAAAAAGTTATTGCACAGTTGTAATTGTGGAGCAGGGGAAGGACTCCTCTCCCTGAGAAGTGGTAGAAACAAGGTGTGATGAACTGACTATAAGCCCCATTCCTTGTCTCCCTGCACTGCTGGGATAGGAGGTAGAGTTGGAAAGGAGGGAGGGGTGGGGGGAAGGTGTTTTTTAAGGTCTTATTTTACTTTTGTTTATCCTGCTCTGATTTTGGTAAAAATAAATTCATTTAATATCTCTAATTCAAGCCTGTTTTGCCCATAACAGTATTTGCTGAGTGATCTCTTCCAGTCCTCTTATCAGCTCATGAACCTGTGTTCATGATGTTCAAAGACTCTCTGGACACAATCCTGTGCCATGTGCTCTGGGATGGCCCTGCTTGAGCAGGGGTGTTGGACCAGATCACCCCACTGTGGTCCATTCCAATCTGACCCAGTATGTGATTCTGTAATTTGTGCAGGAGGTATAGAATAAAACAGTGCTTCACAGAATGACAGAATGGTTGAGGTTGGAAGGCACAACTGGAAGTCATCTAGCCCAAGGTCCCTGTTCAAGCAGGATCACCTAGAGCTGGTTGCTCAAACCATCCAAGTAGGGGAGGTTACATAGGTGGCCTGCACTCAGATGCTTGCTCCATGCGCGGAATAGGAATCTCCTCTTGAGGACAGCCTTGGAAAAGCTCAAAAAGTCAAGGCTGTTCAGGCCTAACCTTGAAAACGGAGCAAACAAACTAAGAAGACACACTATGAACTAAGCCTTGTCCTCTCAAATGTGTACAAGGAGTAATCTGACATGGACGTTCATCATGACTATTCATGGTCTCTGGCTCTGATATAGCCTCTTTCCTGTACAAACAAAGAGAAAGAAATTCTCTGTTAACCCCTGCTTCATGGGAACCTTTGGACTTGTTCATTTGGCTAAATCTATGTGGAGAATCTCTCAGGGATGGTGTTCTTCCCTTCTTCTCTCCCTCCTGCAACTGCCTAAGGCCTCTGAGGCACAGTGCTTAATCTCCTTTGTTAACTGCCTTCAGACTGCTCTTTAGACAGCACTGCTTGCAGCTGAGCCTGGCTGTTCACTAGCAAGCAAATGTTATAAAAATTTCGGTTCAAAATAGAATGAATTAAAGGCATTTAATCTCACTTTCAGTCTTTGCTTGTTTTTCTACAAGCTGCATAATTGAGCTGCCAGCTTCTTGTCACTTAACATCTCCAGCATTTCAAGCAGATTAATCTTGAATCCTTTATTGGGTAACCACATTTCAACTGGAAATAGCAGCAAATCCGAATCTCATCTTTGCATCACATGCAGCCCCTGTTATCAATGCAAAGTAAAAACCGAGCAAGAATGAGTGTGTAGCGCTCACTTGCATTGAGTAGATACAGAGGGGAAGGAGTCTCCTCTGCGCATGGTACTGAGCGCACGCCTTCCCAGCAGAGCAGTGGGATATCACACCGTTAACAGCCTGCTCTGTATGACAGTGCCTGGATTTCCTTCTGGGAGTTGAAGGGGACTCCTGTATGGCTTCTTGCAGATTCTCTGGTTCTATCAAAGTCTGCGCCTTACTATTATTAAAATGAATCTCATTTGCATGGGAAGATATGGTTAGCGCAGAAGAAGTTGGATTAGTTATGGTAAAACTGTGAAACAGCAAGGAGGAATGTGGGAAAAACAGGTATTGTGATCCCCATGAACAGTTTTAGTGAATCCATAGGTTACAAAATAAGTTATGTCAGTACCAAATTGTGTACTTAATTTTCTTTTATAACTTCAATTACACTTCTTCTTTAGCTGTTCTTCCATTGTCTCCTATCTCTTGCTGCAAATAGGGCTGTTGAAAAAAGCCCAAAACCCAATCACAAGTCAGTATGGACAGTGTCAGACCTGTATTACTTGGGAACTGTGTTGAAATCATGAAGGGCCAGAGACTCAAGAGACTTAGAATCACCCCATAGGACCACTCCATATAAGGTATGAAATGCACATGGCAAAATGGGATCAAAGTCTGAATTTTATGATTTGACTTCTTTGAGTAGGGGGAACTATCTGTAGACATGTGTAAGATAATATGTACAAACCACTTCCAGAAATAGTGATATCAGGCAAAAGGTACACATGCTCCCATCTCAGAACTGTGAATCCTTAAAGTCAACACTGGAAAATTCAAAGTCTCTTTGGTTTAAAAAGCACTTTGCCAAGATTGTGTTCCTATCTTTCATACAATGCTGCCTGTGAAGAAATCAGTTAAGGAGTGAAAAGCCACACCAGGCTGGTCTCTGATGGAAAATATATGAGAAAATGATGGGGGGGAAACTGAATAGAGGACCTGGACATTCAGTTCACTGCTGCGGAGGAATGAGAACATTCTCTAGGAGGAAGAGATTCTCTCTAAAATGAGATTTGGGGGCTCGGATGGTAGAGAAGAACTATGGGGGTTTAGAAGGGTTTCAGTTTCAGGTTGCTGAGGGTTTGGATTTCATCTGTGGAAGGAAACAGTACATGGAAAAAGACTGTCTGTGGGGTTTTCTCTTCCCGGTCCGCCGTTGCAATCTTCCCTGTGGGACTGACAATCTCTGCCTCCTGTTGTCACGACCCGTCTGCACACACGGCCACTCGTGCCCTCCCCGTCCCCGTTGTTCCTGTAGCTGCTCGCCTTTACCCCGTCCCTCCCTACATGATTCCGTGCTCGTCCTCCCGCGCGTTCTGATCGCAGTCGGAGGAGGGCAAAAGACAAGTCTGGAAAGATGGAGGGCGGCAACACTGTGACAAACGTGCGCTGGAGATAAGGGCAGAGCCCTTCCGCAGCACTGCCCGGAAAAAGCCTCCTGCCCGCTGGCTCTGCTGCCGGCACCAGCCCTTCTGCAGCAGGCAGGGCGCTCGGGGGCCGCCGAGCTGGGAACCACGGCGCCGTTTCGCGGCTTTTTCCGCACAAGCAGCGCGGAGCGCCCGCGCCCTCCGCCCGGCTCTCCCCGACACCACCCAGGCGCCCCGGCACGGGCCGGGGCTCCCCAACACCGCCCGGGCCTCTCCTCATATCACCTGGGGACCCCACCGACACCGCCCGGGGCCTCCCAACACCGCCCGCGTCTCCCCGACACCGCCCGCGGCCCTCAGCGCCCCGCGCCGGCCCCGCCGCGCTGCCCGTGCCCGCAGGCAGATGGCGCTGCAGGGCCCGGACGGGCGCGGGGCCTCTCTCGGGCCGCTGTGTTTCCTCACGCCGTGCAAAGGTGAGGGAAGAAAAGGCCTCTGGACGGGTTTGAGAAAACTAAAGTTCAAAGCAAGCAGGGTGGAAATGAGGACAGCACCAGGAAATTCCCCCTTCTTTCCTCCCCTTCGGTACCCCCTTATCCAGCCTGGCCTTGAACACTGCCTGGGCTGGGGCATCCACGACCTCCCTGGGCAACCTGGTCCAGTGTCTCACCACCCTCACAGTAAAGAATTTCTTTCTAATACGTAACCAAAATTTCCCCTCATTCAATTTGTACCCATTGCTCCTTGTCCTGTCACTACAGTTTCTGGCAAGAACTTTATGTCATTTTTTGGGTGATTCTGTGTACCACGACTGTTTTCAGCTGGGGATGTGCACTGGCAGTGCCAAGGAAGCAGAAAACAAATCCTGTGATATTGGCTTGGGTGCTCAATAAAACTGTAGTGGATTCAGTGTGTGTGGGGGGTGGGGATGAACTTGTGGAAGGGTCCCTGGCAGAGCCGCCCACTTCCACGGGGCTTGGATTTATCTGCAGATGCTTTAATGTGTGTTTTTGCTGCAAATGGGCTCGGAGTGCTTGGTGTTGAGTTTTCCAGCTGGCACCAGCTATGTGCCGGACAGGTTTCAGTGTGTATTTACACAGACATTTCGAGACCTCACGTACAAGCTGGTCCTAGGAAAGTGAGTTCTGCCACTGATGGTGCTGCAGTCAGATTCTGCTGAACCTCACAGGAGAAACTAGCAAGGAGTTCATGCTAGCACCCTGAGACTTTGCAGCAGGTAACCTGCTGGTGTCTGTCTGTGTGTCTCTCTGTCCAGTGGTGGAGTGCAGCCAGGTTTTCCTTGACAAAGAGCGCTAAAAGCGTTAGTGACATTTCTACTGGTTTGCCATAACTTTTCAGCAGATCTGAAATTGGCTAACCGGAAATTGGAGAATTGGAAGAATAAGAATAATCTTTTCGTGCTTCAGCATTAAAATCTTTAAAATGTCAGACATCTTGGTAAGGAGGGTGAGACTTTTCACTTTAAGAAATAAACTTCAGAGTAAAGGTTTGTTTCTATGATACAGTTCAAAGGGAATTAACAGTAGGAAATTAGTCTTTCAGAGCAGCCCAAAGTATGAGGAGGGAGGGAATTTAAATAAGGGTAACATTTTAATTGCCTCTAATTTCCAGAGTTTAATCTGTTTTGTATAAAACTGGCTAGAAAATAGCTGCTCTAAAATGAGTCTTGTGCTTCATGTCTATGCAGTGTTCCATGTGCTTGAATAGTATATGTAAAAGGACACAACATGAGAAAAAAATGGTCAGACTTGGCAATATAGTCTTCAGGAAAGCCAGATTAATGATTTATATTTTCTGCTGTCTATAAAAACGTGATAATCTGCATTACTTTTTGGTGTTTTAGCTTATTCCTCTCATGACAGTTCAAAAATACAGTATTAGCAAAAGAAAAAAAAAGAAGAAAAAGCTGGCTGTTATGGCTACATTATAAAATTATTAATAAGGTTCCTTAAAAATAAATTTGGAAAGATTACTTTAGACTTCTCAGCTGACAGCGTTTATAGTAAGTTATAGTATTGACCATGGAGTTTAGAGGATGCCCACCTTTCTGTAGGCCTAAGGGCTGCCTGAGGAAAGATACAAGAATTTAGCTACAATGCAATATCAGTCATTGTCTTCTCTGACTGAATCAGAAACACGTTTTTTACCATGGTAGAGGTACTAGTCATAGAATTAAAAAAATTTGTGCAGCTGTAGGATGCTCCTTTCATCTCATTCAGGTGAGCCTGCCTTACAGTGCCATGCCCTAGACTTGAATGGTGATTTTCATCTCGGATTTCAGAAGCAGCTGCAACAATAAGGCATCTTTTTAACAGCAGTGCAGCAGAGGTGTGCAGTAACACTAAAGCCCCGTGGTGGCAATAAGAACATTAACAAATCGACTCACGTAGTTTCAAGACTTTCTTCCACCTCATTTTTACCCATTGAAAAATGTTCACCTCCTATTTGGAAAGTCTTTCCCTGTCACTAGAGGACACTGTTAAACAGAAAATGCTGCACTTGAGTGCTCAGATGAGAGATTCCCTGTTCCCAGGTGCCAGAAACTTGGAGAGAAATTCAGCTTTCAGCAACTGATTTTAACTTGACTTCACGAGGGCTTTTTTTCTTTTTTTTTTTAACCTGTACTGTCACTTTGCTATCCTTACTCTTCTCTACTGGGGAAAACCCACTGGAATCATGTCAGCCAAGTATCAGACCTATTTCACTGTTTCTCTCACTGTTTCATGTCTTTAAACTATAGTATGTCAGCCTGAGATAACAGCAGGTGTGCCAAAAGACATGGAGTAAACAAAATATTGGGAAAAGGGAATTTCCTCCATGAATATGAGGATGGCTCTCTCATTTTATTTGTGAATGTTACTGATCTCTTGCTTTAATTCCATTTCTTATTCTTCATTTCAAGATCCAGAGAAAATTAGCATGAGGTTTTCACAGTTTCATCTTGAAAAAACTTACATCTTTCCTATAGAAAAAAACGTTTAACATATGACAAATAATAAACACAAGACATGTCTGTCTAAACAGAATGAGAGTTGCTGAGTAAAGTATGAAGAAACCTAGAGCTTTGACATATTTACAGCAGACTTCTCCATCCCACTGGTATTAGCTTGCAGTATGAAACACCTTTATTTTGGAAACTGTTTTGCAGTTTGATGTAATTGTCTGCTTTTAGAATCTGGGAAAACTTCCTCATGCTACGCCCTGCAGACTTTTTCTAAGAAATGTAATAATGTTTCCTCATATAGGGAGGAAGAGATGTGATGACCTAAGGCATGTATTGTTGAAAACAAGGATGTGGTTTTTCCAGTACTGTCCATCTGGTGTCTTTCATAGCGCAGTGCTAATATAACTAAGTTTGTAGAAGACCAGAAGCAAAAGCAACTGCTTCAGGGAGTGCAATAATGAAACCCTTTGACCAATTTTATTCTGAACACAGTAAGATTGTAATAGATCGCTGATAGCCAGCACTCAGCAGTGTCAAAAAAAGCAAACAGATGAGGAAAATAAATCGATAGAGAAAAATGTTTATGCTGAGTTCAAGAGATTGAGGCTGAAGAAGACATAGGTCAAAGGACTATAGAGAACTGCACAGACCTATGCTTTGAAAATCATCTTGCAAACCACTTAAAAAAAATTGTAGTAGTCTGGCTTTCAGTAAAAAGATAGCATGAATCACTTTGCCTATATTTTGGTAGTTTAAAAAAATATATGCTATATATGTAACAAATGTTTGGAAGTGACTGCTTGTGCACAAGCGCTGATTTTCCTGGAAAGCAGTTATGGGTATTATTTGTTTGTTGAGTGCCAAGATACAGTTTGTGATTCCTTCTTCAGACACAGGAGTGGCTAGTTTCTATGTCCTTTTCCTCTCCCTATGCAGAGAGGCTCTACAGAGTAGCAGTGCCCAACATCTGACTTGTGAAATGTGTTAGCTTCAAAGCTTGTGAAACAGCTCAAACCCACAGCAAATTGAAATATTGTGTGAGCTGGCACAGGCAGGCCACAGGAAGAAATGCAAAACCACGGATGAAATGCAAAGAGTAAATCAATTTTTGTTACCTCCCCAACCAGGGGATCCCCAAAGCAGCACCTGGCCAGAGGCACACAGGCAAGGATGCACCACAGAAAGCTGTCCATGACTGATGGTCACCAAACCTGCCCTTCTGGGATTCCTACAGGTGTAATTTACCACTGTGCTGTGGTCTTTCCCACCCCGAGGCAGGGACATCAAGCATGTTTGATGGGGTGCCTCTAAGTCTATCATAGGTCTGTGTTATCTAAACACAGATATTATTCTTGTCCAACACACAAGGCCAAACAATAATTAGTATGATATATGTGGTTTTGATGCCCCAGCTGACATTTCTGGAGTGTATTTAGAGTCCTCCTCACTAACCTTCCATTATTTTCCCAAAAATTCTGAAACTAAGGCTAAGGAGGAGAGTACAACTGAATGTTCCTACAGTATGTTGTGATTCTGTGTTGTGTCCTGCACAGCTGCAACTGTGGAGGACGGTCTGTGGAAAGATGCTCAGCTCTACTCGGTTCTACACTCCCAAGTGTCCTGAGTATCTTGCTCAGGTATTGTCTTTCCTCTTGACACAGTTACGTACTCAGCTGTAAGAGAATCCTGAAACCTCCATCTGGTATTTGCAGGGCCATTTACTGAAAATTGGTGTCCAGACCCTTTAGCTTCCCATCAGACCTCAGCTGGCTAATTTGTTTGAACTTCCTTTTCTGTTTTTCTTAATGGTGCCTGAATCTAAGGCTCTGAGAAAGAAAGTAAAAAATAACTGAGTAGAAAAAAATAAGAGTACAAGATCAGACAGTTCATAGGACCCTTTATAAGTGGGCCACTGGATTACAGAAATACCCTAAGTGCATGGTATATTAGATGGGTCTCTTTCTCACTTTTTATACAAGGTTATTCAAACAATGAACTGCACTGCCTGGCTCTCTCTGTATAAGAGCACTCGTAAGAATGCTCTGGGCTGACCTGTGCATTTTCTGTGCTCCTTTTCCTCAGTTTAGTGGGTGAAGTTTGGGCAGTGTCTCACTGAATAATATGTGTGTCTTTTAAAAGCATTCATGTGCTGCTTCGTGTAAGCACTGCTGGAAGAACATGCTGATGCAAGGCCTGCACATTTGTGACACCGAGTAGAGACGAGTATGTGGGATTTGACTGTGTGCAGGGTTTTGTCAAACCGTTTCTTGTATGAAATGCAAATGACACAGCCATCTAAGGAGTCAGCAATTAGAGAATAACGCTCTTCTGTGCCTTCTTTTAGATGAGCAGCGAATACATGTGTATATCAAAAGCTGCCAAAATTGCAACAGAAAAGGCATTGAGAAAAGCAAAGGGTAATGTGAGATCATCAGCGTGTTTGATTTTTACCTATTTTATAGACACTGGAGTTAATTTTCATAGTTGGCACCAGTTGCATCTGTTTTCTTTCCAGCCTCTTTACTTCTGGTTGGTTTTTGGTTGTTGTTTGTTTTAAAATTTTTCTTACTCTTGGGACATGATTTATTTGTTAGAAGAGTATTTGGAAATGTTTATGTTTTCTTCTCTGAAATACCACTGGCTTATAATGACATTAGCTTCAGAGAGATGTTAACCTTTGATTAACAGCCAAATATTTTCAAAAGGCATGCCCCTCTCTACTCTCAAAGCAGTGCCAGCTCATTCAACTGTGCAGTAGACCCCATCCCTCACTTATGCTTGTATGTGAGAAGAGAAAGAGAGGGATCATCCTCTATTACAGATTTAGCTGTGGGATGAGGAGCAGAGAGGAGAGAAACTTAGATGCCAGATTTATATAATTGGATGCATGCCACTGCAGTCTCTGCAGCACAGGCCACATGCCAGATCTCTTTCTTAGCCTCGTAAGGCAATTGATTAAATCAAGTTAGCTACTGTATGATTCTAAACTTTTCTTCATGCTGGCTCACTTTTATCTAATTTTCTTTCTTCTAGAAGATGCTGTTACAGCTAGTCATAGCATTGCTGACTGGGAAAGTGGCAGAAATAGTGGGGTTTTTTTCTTAGTTAGAACAATATGATGGTAAAGAATATCTACCTAGGACATTTTGCCCTGGTAGACATTCTATACAGTTACTGTAGGTTGTGTCCTCCTACTTTATTTCCTGACTGGTGTTTAACCAGGCTCTGTCCTGATCTGAATTGCTGGTGAGACACCTGTATGGTTGTGCAACACCACAGGCAGTGCTATTGAAGGAACTCAAGTTCTCCAAGCCTTTTGGTAGTGCCATGTCTGGGGTAACTGGAGGAGTTGACCAGTTCTCCAGAACTTTGAGGTGGATTTGCTTAAAACTTTTTCTTAGATTGAATTCTCAAAGTTCCACAAGATTTTAAATTAAAGAGACATCAGATTTTATGAGTATACATTAGAATACTTAGCATTTTTTTTCCTTAAATAATGAAAGCTGAAGGTGACTAGAGGTGGAATAAAGGTCCATAATTACATCTTCTGCCACTGTCACTGCATTTAGATTCTTATTTCCTTCATGTTTCAGACAACTCAGTAGCTTCCTGGGTTGCAGCAAGCTCTGCAAAGTACTCTCTGATCCATGGAAAGTTTCTTTTCCATTACTTCAGAGCTTGGAGCATCAGCTCCCCTGCTTTTCCCAATAGTCTCTTTTCTTGTCCTGCAGGCACTCAGTTCTTTTCTGCGCCCCTCTTCTTGTAGCACCTTGTGGACTGAAGCTTTCTCAGACTTACAGTTTGGTGACAAGGTAATAGCACAGACATGGTGATAAGTGGAAAGATGTTAAAATTGATTAATTTTGGATAAAAATTATCAGAATTTTGCAAGAACGCCCACTCTGATATGAAATGAGGCCACTCTTGACTGGTGATAGTTCCCATGGCTACATTAAATCTTTTTCATTTTACACAGGAACTCTTAGCATTCTCCCCGGTCATGACCCCAAAATCTGTGGTAGATGGCCCCCCTAAGTCCCATGACAAGATTTTTTTAACCCTAATCTTTCTGTGTAGGACTATTTATGAGTAGTTTTTATGATTCTTTGATTTTCATTTCCTTTCCATTTGAAACTTCTCCTGATGCTTTCCTTAAGCTAGAGGAAGTTGTCCATCATTTTTCCATTCTCCTCTGTGGTTACAGTTATTCCTGCTGCGAATCTCAATGCTTGCTATGAAATGTTAACTAAGAGTGACATTTTTAGTAGTTGCATGTGGCCCACCTACTGCTGTTTTGAGTCCCTAAATCTGTTGCAGAAGAGTCTTGGTATTGATTGGAACTATACTAAGAAGAAATTTATTGCTGATGGGAACATTTATAATGGGGCATTTTTAAAATGTGTTTTTTATGGAGAAGAAAATGGTAAAACCAAAATTCTTTACAGAAGGGGCATGCATTTCGAACATGGAATTGTAAGCACAAAAAAAATAAATTATTCTTTAATCTTGATATTCTGAACATAGAAATTTTCAAATGTGTTTCTAGGGCAGTTAACTCAGTTTCGTATCTTGTCCTTTGGAAGAACGATTTGCATTGCCAAATATGGTTTCTGAATTCTCCCAAATTAAAATTTTTGTTATGGAAATGGAACATCGAGGTTGAATTTGAGACAACCATAATGGAAATTTACCAGCTTGTCAGTAACCTTCTGACTAGATTTGCAGGTGAAGATATTCAAAAGTTGCCTAGACACAACCCCACCATGTACTCTAGGGGGCCTTGCTTGAGCAGGGAGGTTGGACTTGGTGATTTCCAGTGGTCCCTCCCAGCCTTATCCATTATGTGATTCTGCGAATTTTATGAATTCTTCATTCAGCACCTCAGCATTTTTGTGGCAGTATAAGTAAGATAACTTCTTATTTTCCTGTTCCTCATAGAGGAGATGGTTGACCAGTCTAAAAGTCACCCCGGAATTGGTACACAATTGGGGATCTTGTTGACTTTGTACAAGGTGTTGGCCCACTCATGGAATGAATCATCATTCCAACTTGCAGATATAAGAGCATGTTTTGATCTGAATAACAGTAATCTTAAAAAAAATGCCTGAATAAAAACTTGCTATAAAAACAGACTATGGTATGGGCTTCTGTATTTATTTAAACCCTCAAAAGTTATCCACATCTTCCACATTCCTTAAGGGAACTTTCATTTTGAAAATAATTTCAAAGTTGAATTAGCTTAAGAAAAAATGTAATTATGAATATTTCAGCATTACCTGAATGTTGATCTGTAACTGAAAATAGTGAGAGTAATGACTTAGAAATTGTTTCAAATATAACAAAACATATTGTTTTACATAGCTGCATTCTCTCATTGATTTATTTAAAATTAGCAATGATCATTCTGAAATAGATAAGCCCTTTGAGGGCATTTATAATTTGTTTTGTTTACAGAGTACATTTGCCTTCCTTTAGTTCATCTCTGGTTGTTTGTTTTTGGGGTTTTTTTCCCAAAACAGCTTATGATATTAAATCAGGGAAAAAATGGAATGGTTTTTATATGTAATTTAATTTATTTTGCATTTTATTTTTCTCTTGCTTGCATACTGAAAATGCAGAAGTTTTCAGTTTCACAAAATGGTTCAAAGTTAATGCCAAATACAAGAACTTCAAATTATGTTCCTAAATTCAGGTTCAGAAAAAAAGATAGTCTGATTGTCAAAGGTGATGAGCACCAGTTATAACTACAGATTTTGTCGTCCATACCATTTAAGATACTCCATGAAGGAGTACCTGCAATAGCAGGTGTGGATTGGCCTTGTGGAGAAGTCTGGATCTTTGCTTTCATTTCTCAGGTAGAACCCATCAGCACTTTCCAACTAAAACCCCACTATGTAAAGCTCATGAATTGGCTGAAGCTTGGGTTACAATGACCTTCTTAACCTTTTACATTCAGAAGTTCTATTTGAGGATTTTTAAACACCTTTAGGGTTGTGTGATTTATCTTGTATCTGTACCACACCCTGTCAATTGATTTTGTTAAAATGGACACTTCTGTCAGAAATCTTGTTGACTCAGATTTAGTTTGATCTCACCTAAAATATATGTTTGGCTGCTAAGTAATAGATTGAACCTGTCTCTCATTTGAGATGGAGGTTTTGATCAGTTCCTTTCATTCTGTTCCTTTCTGCATGTACACACACACATATATATACTTAAGCTAAACTCAGTAATTATCTCTCTTGGCTGATTATTTTGGGGGCGATGATGTGAGAGTCATAAGCATTCATTTCTGTGGTGTTATCCCACTCCACCCCCTCACCATGTGTTGAATTGCTATGGTATTTTTGTTCGTCTCTTGTCTAGTCCTCTCCAGCCTTCTCTTTACTCAACATGGATTTACAAGCTTATAAGAACGGAATCTTTGTTATTTTCTCCTTTCTCTTTTTTTTTTTTTTTCTTCTCTCTTCTAACTGAATGTGTGTTAGTAAAATCAGGGAAGAAGAAAATTGGGCTGCTTGCTTTGCGTTGGTGTTTACTATGAGTCATAACAACAGCTTGGTGCTCTTGAAAACTTTTGTGGTGGGAGAATAAACAGCATGGATGCAGTAAAAGAAACGGCAGAATGTACTGTACTTGCAGTTCTCTGACTCAAGGACATAATTGAGGATGATGGGAATGCATTTCGATAGAGGTTTGCACTTACTCATGCTGTGGATATATAAAATTTCTGCTAAGGAAGCAAATCTGATTGCTCAAAGTTTGCCCTGGTTGCATTGAAACTGGACTTACTGGGAAGGATTTTGGCAGCAGCTGACTTTTCACAGAGATACCTAAAATAGGCTTGGTGTGAGAAGTGTATTTAGAGTGATTATTTTGACATTGACAATATATAGAAGTTTAACATGAGATGACGTATTCATCTCCAGTTATCTGCCTGGAAGTACCCACATATAGTGTTTGAGAACGATTTCATTCTTATGCCTGGAATTACCTTGTCCCCAAACTGCTTACAGTTTCTTACAGTTATATTAGAGACAGGGAATTGTCCTCCCAATGGAGGACAGAACTGAGCATATATTAGGATCTTAAATGACTAATCGTACACTACATGAAGTCTATGCTGTCTTGACTTCTAGTGGAACAATCAGCTATAAAACACTCTATGCCCTAGGTAAGTGACTGAAACAAACAGTAAAAGATGGTACTCGGCCCTGTGGCTGAAAGTCTGTTTATCATGGTAATAAACAAGACTCAGGATCATTTCCTTGATGCAAAGTCTATAGAGTAATAATTTTTTGACTTGTCTGTGTTTGAAGAACTTAATGCTGTTACAGGCAGCTTCCAAGACTGGTTCCAGTTCCAACATTTGGTGCAGAACACTGGGAAAACAATGAATACTAAGACACGATGTTAGGCTATTAGGACAAGATAGGTAATAGAGTACATGTGAATTGAGACAAAAGAAAACATCAAGATAAAGTAGAAGGATACAGACCGGTGATTTCAATTCACAGTTTCCTGTGTAAAATTTTAAACATTGTTTAAACAAAAATTGCCCACACGTAGTAGGAAAAACCACTCACTAGAGAGAGTTCCAATGTTCAGCTCTGGTGGATGGTCAGTATTTGCCAGTTCCACAAGCCATGACATTTTACTGGCAGTGATTTTACAAGTGAATACTGATGTTGGTTGCTGGTCAATCTCAGCTGTCCTTATCTACCAATCGACAGACTAGACAATAAAGGAAGAAGATGGTGGCTGTACTTGTCATTAAAAAATTCTTTAAAATTGATGGCCATGCAACCACTCTGTCTTAATACAGAAAATATTAATCAGGAATGCCAAGGAGGCGTTATTTTTATAGAATAATAATTGCGCGTTGTAGAACTGCAAAATTCCACCATTTTTGCAGAGCACGTGAGAAATGACTGCCTGGCATATCATGGTATTCATGCTACGTATGGATGCAAAAGGCAAATAACTGCACCATCTTGCCTGCTGAAAGAGTATATAATAACTGATTTATATCAGTAGGAGCAGAATTGTTATGGGTACCTGGCATTGCCAATTATGAGCAAGAAGCAGGCTGGAGTATTGGCCCAGAACAAGCTGTATTAGAATTTGTTTTCATTAATAAGACTAAAGAGAGCTAGAACTGGAAATGTCATTGACCAATTTAAACTCAATGGGCCGCTTATATTTCACACCTGGGCATCACTTTAGAAAAAAACTAAAATAACCTGAGAGCTGAGATAAGTATAGTATCAAGTTCTGAGAAGAAAGGCAATATTATGAAAGCCAGAGTCACACCTGAGTGTGACTGCTATGAACTGCTTACAGCCGCTGGGCGGAATCAGGGTGCATGCAAGGTTAATGGCTGTGCTGAACCTGCTCTCAGATGTTTCAGTGTTGGCTAAATTTTAAACAGAAGAAAAGAAACATTAAAGCATGACTTCTGTCAAAATCGTTCACCTCCTGTGAACAGAAGACATCACACAGTTTCTTGACTCAGGAGAAAGATTGGTCTGGGGATAAATTTTTGGACACTGGTGAACTGTATTCTACCAAGGACTTCAAGTATCAGTTTAGATTAACAGTTATTTAAGAGCAGAAGGGATCATGTACCTTCACCTCTTCTGTGATCCAGGATGCAAAACCTCATGCAAATTCAGTATCAAGGCTGAATTTTTTTACTCCATGACATAATGTATAGAAAATATCTTGCCTTAATTTACATAAAGTGGATAGTGGCAGGCATTTCTAGTAAGTTCCCCTCAGAAGTTATTTCCCCTTGTAATTGCAGTGGTATGCTTTGTTTCTAGTCCACATTTCTCTAATATTCATTATGCTGAGATTTCTATGCAAAGTGTCTTCCTAATGGTGCTGTCTCTATACTCTGATCAAGAGAGCTAATTAAACATTCTCTTGGATAGATTAAGTCACTTAGTCATAGTCACATATTTTATGAACATGTGTCGTTCTTGCAGTTTTTCCTAAGGCACTTCCAATTCTTCGCTTGCAATGTGGACACCTACATTTGTCACAGCCTAGCATTTGGATCTTCAGTTCAGTCAGTAATTTAACCATGAATGCCAGCATCCTTCTAAATTTGAGGTTAGAGTCCTCCATCCATTACGTGCTTTGGCATGTGTTCTTTTTCATTAGATTTGTGTTTGGCTGTATTAAAATTTATATTAAAATTGATTTCACCAAAGCCATTCAGTCTGATCTGTTGCCACAATTAATTTGCACTCTGTTGCCCTTTTGTCATCTGCAAGTGTTGGACTTCTTCTTCTGTGTTATTCATGAAGACATAGTTTTGCATGAGAACTCATGGTCAGTTCAGAAGTAACCGCTGGCAGTCTGGGCAGAAGGATGGTCACAGCAGAGCAGTCTGACATCTATAGTTATTGTTGAGACCCATCCATCAACCAATCCTCAATCTGTTTAGTTTATTCCTTTATTATGTTGCAAAAAGAAATTGTTTATCACAATGTTTTTATCAAGATGATTTATTAACATACTTGCCATTAACTGAAACACAAATTAACCAATATATGGCCCCATCAACATTTAAAACCTATTTTCTATAAAACAATGGTTATCATTATACTGTGGCTGTATTCTGAATCACTCTTTACTGCTTTGCCTGTGATGATAGTGCATTAATTGATATAGAGTTAACCAGATCATTGTCTGTATCATTTTTATATTGCTAGCCCACATTTAGCTTTTTCTCCAATAATCTGAATAATTCCTATTTTTAGTAGAAATTATTTTTAGTGTGGTACATAAAAACAATAAAAGATGCCAATTGTGCCAGGCAGTGAAGAAACATGAAACAGCACAAATTCCTTTTTGGGAAATACTGTGCTGGTTCTTCTGAAGAAAATACTGGTTATTCTGAAGAAGGGTGTTTGAAAATAGTTGCACACTAATGGTAAATCAGAAGGCAAGACAAAATGATGTTTCCCTTCCAGGTGACTGTTTCCTTAATAGTCAAGTTTTTAATGTTTGTAGTACTGATTTGGTCACATCCTGCCTCAAATCATCAACCATGTGGTTTGAAAGATTCCAAAATTGGTGGTCTGGAATTGGTCTAATAGATTTATGTATTTGTATGCCAAATAAAGTATAAAATAAAGTAATCACTGAGGATTGGAACAATTACTGTAGGCTGCTAACCATATGTGAGAACAAAGTGCGTGACTTTCTTGTGATTAGAATGAATCAGAGGTAGCCCACTCTGTATTGCAGTGACACTTCTATTAAATGAATTCATAAAAGCTGAATGTTTTAGATGGTATTAACCATAGATCTTTTAGATTGAGGGTTGTTTCTGTTTGCAACATCTTGTTTAATGTGTAGCGTTTGGTTTGTACCTTCAGATTCTTAGTGATTGCTGCATTTGAATGAGGCCATAAAGGAAAAAAAAAACCAACATACAGGTGCTTTCCAGGTACGTGAGTGTCAAATGGAGCTGAAGTCATTGACCATGGCATTTGATTATATCCACTGGCTCACAACGTAAGAATCTAAATATAGAAATAATTAAAGACTTGCTTGTAATTTCACAAACATAAGTGCAAAGGTTCCTCTAATGTCTAATGGGATTTACATCAGACCCTTATTGTCTTATTAATCAATATAGAAATGTATTGCTAAGATATTAGGAGATTTGGGCTTTTTTGCCATTTTTACTTCTGTGAAATTTTTGACTATTATTGTATAAGGTATGTTTTAAACCCCTGTGTTGTGTAAGCCCCTTGTCTTGTAATGCAGCAAACATCTATCAGAGTCTGGAGGTCAAAGTGTTGTGAAAATAGACTGTGTGTAGGAATTAATAAATATTCACAAATTTATTTGATTTGCAAGTATTAAATGAATTGCATCTGTTTTCCTTTTATAAAAAGCAAGTGCAATATATTTTCATGAAAGTAAGTACTTGGTATGTAGCAACCCACCTCCTCATGAATAGTAGTCTTAAAAAAAGACCTGCCTGTCAAAAAAGAGGTCTCAAACCTCTCTTTGTTTCCTGCTAAAAAAAAGTAATCAGTTTCTATTTATCTAACCAACATAATCTTAATTTAATGTTTAGTTTGGGCCTAATACTCTGTGTACATTTTTACGGGGAAAACTACCCTAGCTCATGCATTGCCCAGGTCTTGAAATTTTTTTTCAGATCAGTTGTTGAGAAAGGCTGGACTGAATTTATTCCCATCTTTGTGTTCCAGGAATTAGGTGGCAGGTAGAGAAGATACATATATATCATTTATAAACCAGCTGGAAGTCAGTGTGGTGTCACCATTGTTTTAAGCTGGAGCAGCCCTGGAAAGCATGTTGCAGTGTACAGTCCCTGTTGAGGAATGCAGCCCTGGGGTAATCTGTCTCACCCTGTGTGAAGAAGTATTAATCACTTGGCCCACATTTTGCATGTTCCTGTGCTAAATATGGAAGGGATCCCTGTTGGCTCCACATGTTCCATGTTTTATGTCTTAATGTAAAACAGAAACACAATTGCAGCAGACAAGTGTTTGGTTAATCACACTTATTTTCATGTGTTCAGTTTGCATCCTTACAAAGAAGTAGTGCTTGGAAATGTATCCCTTAGGTTAGGTGAGACAGAAGGAAGAGGAATAAGGCTGTGGGGACTAAGGAGTGGGAAGATAGGAGGAAGAGTGGTCTCTTGGGTAACCTTTATATCAATTATACACACTTGCAATCCATGCTGGTAAATTTTTAGATTTCACAGGTAGCTTGTGGGATATGCATGTTAAAATGTGATGCACTGAAAGCACTCTATAAAGTCTGGGGGATAAAGGTGGAGAGTGAGGAAGCATGAGAATGCTACACTCTTCAGATATCATCTAACAGGCTATAGCCAGAGTAATAGGTCTTAAATATCCTGACTTTTTTCAGGTGCCTAATCCACTAGATGCTACTTATTTAATAAGTATTAGTATTATCTAATAAGTGTTTAGTAAGGTAGTATTGACACATTTATTATGTACTGATTTATCAGCTTCTTCTGTTGTGCTTTAGTGTCTGACTTTTACTCATGTTTATTCTGAGACTGAATTTTTCAGCTTCAGACCAAGCTGGATATTGCTGAAATAAGTACTTGAGAAAGATCTCTCTGTATTGTGGACATTGGACAGCTCTAAGTCTTGTCAGCACATTTAACTTACTCACTTCTAGGTTAAGAAATGAACTGTGTTCGAAGGATAGCTCTAGGTGTAATTTTCAAAGTTGATCTAACAGCAAATTTTTCTGAGCACTTTTTACCTCTGTCTGGCCTCATACAGTGATGAATCAAGTGATGCTATGCTATGTGTCAGGTTATTTCCCAATGGATAGTTTAAACTGAGAAGGATTTGCCTAAAATAATCAGCATCTTAATTTCTTTTTTTTTGGGTGCAAATTATTATTTAGCAGTGTGCCTACAGGAAGCAGTTAGCAGAGGCTGGATATACCATTCTTGCCAAGAGGAAATGAGAAACAGCATACATTGTTTGTGGAAGATACTCCTCTGGAAATCATAATTCCATGCTGTTGTTGAGCAGGAAGACTGCCTGTAATTTTGCTTGAAATGTACTTGTAAATTTTATCCATTGGTAGCAAAGACATCCCAGTGTTAATGGCAAGGGAAAGCAGCTGGACAGTGAAAGAATGGCTGCCAAGCACACAGTAGAAGGCACTTCAGACTGTGCCACGGGAGAGAATTAAAACAAAAAAAAACCCCTAGAGTGGGAGGAAAATATTAAACTCACTGAGGAAGCAGTGGCTTAAGTCTTCATCCAAAGAAAACAGCCTTTTTTATTCCCCTCAAGGTCTGCAGGGTTAATCTGTTTCTTTGCTTGTCAGTGTATACTTCTTACAGTTTGCATGTCTATGAATAAAATATTTTGGGAGTCCCTGTGTGAAAAGTGTTGGTTGCCTGGGGTAGGTATGGTGGAATTTTGGGGAGAGACATTATAAGGAGTGCCTATGTTTATATCCATTGGGCTTTTAGATAAACTTCAAAGATAACATGTCGAACACTGGTTTTTGAATTCAACAGATAAAGATGTACTCCTAATGCCTGGGTTTAGTAGCAGCTTCCCAGGAGGGAATTCTCTCTCTGATGTCTGGTTCACTTGGAGGCTTGAGAAAAGAAATTTGTTTCAAACTTTGCAGAAGCAGACATGAATTAAGGAGGGCTTTTTTGACCCAGAGCACTCTCCGCCCAGCCCGTTTTCTGATCTGTATTAATCAAAGTAGCTCAGGGATCCCTCTCTTTTAACAGTGACATAAAAATACAGAAATCACCATTTGTAGAAAACTCTGTATATAGAAATCTGTATAGAAAAAAATTATTTTTTCAGTGGTGGAAAAAATAATCCAATCATACTGACTTTTGGTTTAATTATTTCCTACCCTGCAACTAGTAACATATTTGCAAGCTACACTTATATCTCATAGTATGAGAAATTATGATTATTAGCAGTACAGTCAGAGTCTGGTTATAATAGAGTCAGTCTGTTGAATTTCTGGAGAAAAAATCTTGCTTTTTTTGCAGATAGATATATTTCAAGGCTTAATAGATCTCTAAAGTATAAGGCCAAAAAATAAAGGTATGTGTCAGCCCCACTTGGAAATTATAGAGATTAAATTGTCTAGTATTTCAGGTAGTTGCTGAGCTACGTCGTGTACTCTGAGTACAGTACAGCACTACAGTACTTAGACCTGAAGGCTGTTTTGCCTGGAGTGTTTAATTTTAAATGCAAACCTAAAGCATAAGGAAAGAAGAAAAAGCTAAGAGAAGCAAAGGGTAAAGAAGCAAATTTTGCATCAGATAAAATTTGTTTTTCCAGTAGTTACTTAAATAGGTCTGTAATTAGGCTGTACCTTTTCTATCTCAAAGTGAAAATAACATGTAAACAAGAAGTTTCACTTCAGTGAGAATCAATTATTAAACTGATTAATACAATTGTCTGGATACAAGGTGACCACTGAAGCTGCTCTGTCACTCCCCTCCTCAGCTGGACAGAGGAGAGAAAATATAACTGAACACTTGTGAGTTGAGATAAGGATGGGGAGAGCTCACTCACCAGTTACTGTCATGGGAAAAACAGACTCGACTTGGGAAAATTGATTAATTGAATTTATTACCAATAAAATCAGAGTAAGATAAAGAGAAAATAAAGAGAAATCTTAAAAACATCTTCCCTCTACCCCTCCCTTTTTCAGCTTCCTTCTCAATTTCTCTACCTCCTCCCCCACAGTGACATAACAGGATGGGGAATCAGGACCTGGTCAGTTCATCACGTGTCTCTGCTGTTCCTTCCTCCTCAGAGGAAGAACTTCTCACTCTTCCCCTGCACCTTCACAGGATCCCTTCATTGGGAAACAGTCCTCCATGAACCTCTCCAGCGTGAGTCCTTTCCAAGGGCTGTAGTTCTTCACAAACCGCTCCAGCATAGGTCCCTTCCATGGGGGCAGTCCTTCAGGAACAGGCTTCTCCACTGTGGATCCCCCATGGGGTAAAAAGGGCTGCCAACAAACTGCTCCATTGTGGGCTTATCTCTCCATGGGGCCATAGGTCCAGCATGGAATGCCTATGAGGTCACAGCCTCCTTTGGACATTCACTTTCCCCAGCATGGCGTCTTCCACACCAGGCAGGTTCATATTAGCTCCGCTGGAGACCTCCATGGGCTGCAGGGCCACAGCCTTCCTCACCATGGTCCTCACCACAGGGTGCAGGGGAATTTGTTCTCTGGCACCTGGAGCACCTCCTGCCCCTCCTTCTGTACTGACCTTGGTGTCTGCAGGGTTGTTGCTCTCGTATTCTCACTCCTCTCTTCTGGGTCTGCAGTTGCTCCTGTGCAGCAACTTTTTCCTCTTCTTAACTCAGTTGTCCCAGAGGTGCTGCCACTATCAGTGATGGGCTCAACCCTGGCCAGAAGCGGACCCATCTTGGAGCTGGCTGGGATGGGTTCTGTTGGGCATGCGGAAAGCTTCCAGCAGGTTCTCACAGAAGCCACCCCTGCGGCCCCACCACTATCAAAACATGGCCATGAAAACCCAATACTCAATTATTGGACTGAGGCCACAGCTTCCAGCATAAGCTGAAACATGGACCTTTGGGGACAATAAAATAAAGGATGCCAGAGGAAAAAAAGCCATAGCTCTGAAAAGATGCACTGCCTTCTTTCAGGTCAAATAAATCAAAGAAACTGCAGTCGTATTATTCTGGAAAAGACTGCTACTGCCCTGTTCTGGGGATCCTTTGTAGGTGCATTTTACTGTCAAATTTATCCATAGGCCAAAATGTTCAGTCTGATTTACATTGAAGGTACTTTGTTGTTTTTTATACGTAGGTAACAGGGCGGACAAATGTGGGATGAGAATGGGTGCAAAGGAAATTTGGGCTCATTCAATGTGTCTTTGGCACTTTATGGCATGCACTCTTAGCTTTATGAATTTAAACTCTTGGCATCTTAATATAGTCTGAAATTATTCCTCAGGGTATGTCGATTATTGAATACCTATTTAAAGCAACTAATAAGCTATCTTTGACAATTTTGTGATTTGAGTTCTATTGGCATTAAAATTACTGACTTTTTTCCTCTTCAATGAATATTTCCCAGTAATTTGATGAAGTTGATTTATTATTTGTATACTTGTGCTTTACAAAAAAAAATTATCTTCAAAATCTTACATAAATTAAGTACACATTAAACCGAAAATTAGACAAGTTGTGCTTTTTTCTTTTGGTTTAAGTACGATTGTTTGCATTCTTGAGGTAGGAGAAGGCACTGTCTTGCAATTTAATATGATCACAAGCTACAAATTGTTGATAAGAAATGTTTCACTACTTTGAAAGCTTGTTCTCAAGACGGATACATTTAATAGCATGTAGGTATTCATGAGTAAGTAGTACTTTACCACAATCTTGTAAAGCCATGGCTGTTCTGTTTCCTATAACCACAACTGGCAAAAAGTTCATCACCTTAAGATGAAGCTAAAATCTGTTACAGGTGTATGTGCTTGTGTACTATACATCATGTGTTGCATGAACTCTCTCCTCTCCTCCCCTCCACCTCTCCCTTCCCTAAAGTAGGTCTTTCTCAGAACCAGAAATAGTCAAAGCTTGTGGGCTTGACTGATGGGCACTGGTAAATGTGGTAAAAACCATATAACTCTGCTGAGAGCTCTTGGAGGAGATCCAGGCCCCTTGCCCCTTTTGGATTAGTTAAGCATGTGTACTGGGGTGACCAGCCTGTGCAGTGGTACTGCTGGTTGAGACCCATCTGTGACCCACTTTCCACTCACTTTTCTATTCTTATTCTCATAAAAATACCAAATATTGTGATCCCTGTTTTTCATCATCAAATGTTTTGAAAATAGCTGTCTTCATTACTGATAAGTGTGTAAAATATTCTCCTTTATTCTCTTTTGCCCTTCCTTCCTCCCTTCCTTCCTGGAATGGAATGGAATGGAATAACGATCTAGAGACCGTGACAATAGAAAACAGGCTTGATTTTAAAAAGACTGTGTAATTCTGTGCTGGTGTGTCAGTCACTGACTGGTTTCTCTTTCCCTTTTTGAGCTGACAGGAGGGTTTGAAACTGGTGGTGGCAGGGTTTAAGCAGCGCAGAAGTTGGAGTATCTGCAGGAATAAATTCTGCGTCCTGGGATGAACTTGGCTGGCCGAGTTGTTTAACATTGTCTCAGTGCTTTGGGACACCAGTGAGTAACTGTAGGAACTGTAGGAATGGTTTCCAAGCAAGCGCAGTCCCTGTACAAATCTACAGCATTGTTCTTGTGAAAGGAGATTGAAAGAGATGGATTTTCAGCACAGGGATCACTGAGGAAGGGAGGAGGAGGAACTGCTTGGTAGCAGGCTTTAAAAGAAAGATGTAGATCAGAAATAAGCAGCTTAAAAGGAAAGATGTAGATCAGAAATAAGGAGCTTAGAAGAGGAAAGAAAAAACTTTTGGAAGGCTCCCTAATGAAGAAATTACATCTAGAATAGGAAAAGCAAGGAGCAAAACAATGCGACTGAGGTTTAAAATTTCCATTATATCTTTTAGAGGAGTGTTTCATTATCTCCAGAACAAAGCATCATTTCAATCATAAGCAAGAAGCCAGTGAGGTAGATAAGCATCACCTGTAATGTTACTCGTGGTGACAAAGAGATGGAAACTTTCAGATATTTCTAATTTTCTGGAACGANACCCCAGCAGAATTGTGCCCGGGCAGAGATCAAATCTAAGTTGTAATCAGCAACACAGGTTCCTCTGTTTGTGAAAGTTTGACTGTCCATCCATTAAAAGTTTTATTTTCCTTGTGGGGCAGATCAATAGCTGAATAATTGATTGGCTGACTAATTGAACAGCTGAATTATTGAAGATTTTAAATGTGAATTTCATTATGTGAGATGATTAGACACCAGGACAGATGCCAGGGGAAATTTTAAGTAAATGAATGGAAGCAGCCAGGTAGAGTTATTCAAGACCCTTTACTGAAGGTAAGAATATGCCTGTCAATTCTTGTTCTGTGTATCCTCATCTTGTCCTTTCCATAAGTGATAAACCTTCTGCTCCCTCCAGGCTCTGAGGTCCTAGCTTTTCCATTTCCCACTAAGTCATGCTGCCAGCACTTCCCAGCAAACACAAATTTACGCAATGTCAGGGTTCCATTCAAAATTATAAATTAAAAAAGCCTGATTTTGCAAAAGATTTGCTCTTTTTTTGGCACAACTGAATCTTTCCTGGAATCAACAGGTTTGGAATAGAAGCTGACTGCTTCTGCTGTTGGTTGGAGAAACCATGGTGTAGTATTACCACTTTTTCACTTTTATTTTCCGAAACATTCAATTTCTTATATATGTCAGAGTTAGTATCTTGGTGTTTGGCTATGTTTTTAAGGTCCAGCCTGCTGTTGGAAGCACCCCAAGACTTGGAAAGGACATACTGGCATTTCTGTGACTGTCTTTTAAGCAATTTCATAGAAACATCATGTTGAAAGAGATCTTTAAGATCATAAAGACCAATCTTAAGGTTTGTAACCCAAGGTCTGACCAGCATTCTCAGCTGGTGTGCACAGCTGTGTACCATAGCAGAGGGTGAGAGCAAGGGCCTATGCCTGAAAATATATGGACAGCTCTTCTGGGGAATATTTAATTAATATTTTCAGAATTCTCTCATGAGCATGAGCACTCTGACTTACCCGTATGAATCAGAGGAAAACTATATGGTTTCCCTTGTGTTTAAGTCAGCTTGTGTTTTCTATTATAAATGCAATGTTTTATTTGAGAAGTCTCAAAGATGGCAGTTTATAGCTAATTTCTGATGATAATCAGAGAGAATTTCTGTTTTAAAACTTACTATTTCTTAGTTCTTTCAGGAAATATTTGTAGCTAGAAAAAAGAAGTAAAAATTCTATACTACAAACACCACAAAGGTGGTAAACCAAAAAACGCATAGACACACATATACAAACATTGCTGAAGGAAGTTCAAGTTTGCAAACTTTGGCAGTAGGCAGGAAATGTTGTATTTATGTTGCATCAAACAGTGCATTGAGAAAGGGCAGACTCATGTGATGGCAGTTATTATTTGTATAAAATGACATGCCTTTTTTTTTTCTTCCTTTTTTTTCCTTTTTTTTTTTCTTTGCAGTTTAACAACTTTAAGGCTCCTGGAACATATATATTTACAGTACCTAGCAAAAAAAAAATGCACTTAAGACTTGCCTTGTATGTGCTGTGGTCACAAAGGGCAGATGGGAGTTCTCAAATTAGAATACAGGAGACAAAGATATGCAACAAAAATAATATAAAGTGATGAACTTGCAAAGGAACGCAGTTTTTCTGGGTTTAGCTAGTGGTGTAGGCACTTCTGTGCTGATTAGTAACAGGTTATTAACAAGTTTTTAAATTAAAGTAAGGGAAAAATCAATAATTTCATAAAATCCACTTATATATTGTGCTGGTTTCCCCTCTGGGGCCTTTCTAGTTAGAGGTTTAGAGTCTAAAGGAAGAGTAATTGAGAACTGAATTATATTGGGAAGGGTGACAAATGTACCAGGGAGCCATAGTTTGTTCTGGCATGGCCTTAAATGGAAGTTTTGTTATATTAGATAAGAGATCACAAAATCCCCATTTAATATCATGTGAGGTAATCTAACATTGTATCAAATGTATAGTAGCTTTTGACATAGAGATGTTGCTGTGTTGACTGTATTTTAGACATGAAGATCACTCTTATTTGGACTAAAGACTGGTGTTTCTTTCTCCTCGTCAGTCTAGAGTGCTGGGTGTCAGTGAGTGATGAAGGAAAGCAGGGAGGGTGTTCTCCTGAGTGCTCCGGCATGCCCTGATTTTTGAGTACTGTTGGATAGCTTTTGTGTGTAGTCTTGTGCAACTGCAGCTTCATGTGTGTTACACAGGGCATGCTGTAAATCCGGAGTGTTCAACAATCCTGTTCTGAAAACAGAGGGGAAAACATCTTCTGGGAACTGACACAAAAAGGACTCTTTTAAGTTAGAAGTGGGAGCTTCATGGGGCTCTTTTTTTTTACCCTTTATTGATATGGTGCACAGCACAGCAAGCAAATGGTGATGCTGCTTGCTCATGACAGCAGAAGCCCAAGAGTGAACTTAAGCTGGAATTTGTGCTCACTCTTTCTGTCATAGTGTGTTCTTGAACAGTCAGCTGCATTCCTAAAGGAGTTATATATAAACTATAGTGGATTCCAACTTATCTGCTTTTCAGTTTTCTCCCTTATCAGCCCTCTAGAAGGTATTGCAAAAGCTACACAAACACTTAGCAAACACTGATATTTTAACAGAAAGTTTAACTTGTACACTGCTATGATTTCCTTTGCAATTTCTGTTTGGGAAAATCATTGGCTTGCCTCTGTGGAATATTGGAGGCAACACATTAAAATAAGAGTGAATGATAAGAAATATTTTTTTTTCTGTGTACAAACCCATGCTAGGGCTGCTCTTACTATACAGGAGTCAAAATTTTGTTACAAGCATCTTATTTAATTCAAACTATGCAATTCAGTTTGGCTTGTGCTGTCCTTCTGAAAGGCATTTCAGAGCAGAAGAAGGGCATTCAGTGTAGAAAGGAGCACAAAAAAGATGGCTTTGTTGAGTTTCTATATTTCCCAGCTAGAAAAGTGCTCTGAGGATAGTGCCCTCTCTAATATGTGAGTTAGATATGTATATAATGAGTTGTTATTTATCTTGTATCTCACAATATAACTCTCTAATTCTCTATCTCTGGTTTTAATAAAGACAATATTAAATAGTTGCAATGCCTTTCATGGCTGATGGCTGAGAGAGGCTCTGCTAGTAAGCTTTGGATACCTTTATCTCTCATTCCAATACTGATTGAATAGTCCCTTGAGTAGATAGGTCATGCCAAATTAAATATGGAAACCTTATCTTATGTTAAGATAACTTCATTCATAAACTTAAAAACCAAAAGTTGTTGGTGAAGCCCACACTGTTGGTATGAAGGATGCAATTTGTAAGATCTGCTTCCTTAATAATGGTTTTCTTGCTTTTTAAAATTTCAGTTGTTCCCACACCCTTACATAGCAGAACAAATGAGACACCACTGATATCCATGAATTCCCATGTATTGTAAGACTCCCAGTTCCTATTTTGTCTGTGTTGCTGTAGGTCTTGGGTCATCACTGTGTGTTAGGATTTTCACCAGCAGAAGTCATTAAACACTCTTTCATTTAGGATTTCAGAGAACAATATTCCCTTCTGCTCATCTCTGCACACACACCTCTAGAAGCCTTTCTCTAGAATTTATGAAAACAGACCAAAAAACATTCTTGTGTGTGCTCAGTCATGGGTAAAATTTCTGTCCTTTGTCACTGGCCTTCCAGAAAAAGAGCTGATCTTTGCCATAGAGCTGTCCAGAGGGCAAGAATTCATTCTTAATGACTTTCAAGGATTTGTGTTTTGTTTTTATTGCAATGCATGTTGTAATTAGTGCATAACCAAAGCCTTCAAAGTGCTGTGTAGGAAGAGAGTCCTGATTTTTCATTTTGGTTTGAAACTAGAACTATTTATTTGATGAATGTTTCTTATAGTTCACTAGTTGCTCTCTCTTGTTCAGCAATGGGTTCAAACCCCTTTCCAAATGACACTTTCGTATGTCTATAAAACAGCCCATTTTCAACAAGGCCTCCAAAGGGTTCTGCTCTTTACAGTCCAGGCTCTTGGAAGAGAACAAATTTTTATCTTGAGAAAACAAGTTTATGGAGATGAGAAAAATTTTGGATTATTTTGCTGTATTTTTAAGATGCAAAAGAATTTATTTGCAGAACTCTCCATAAGGAAAAATGTATGTATTTCTGAGAGACTAAATACTCCCCATTAAGGTGAAACACAGATGTGTGGAGAATAAAAGTTATCAGATAAAAGAAGGGTGAGAGAAAGAACTGGATCAAAACTACTTTGTTACTGCTACTTTGAATGCTCTATTTCTAGAAACTTGCCATAAATGCTAATTAATCTGTAAATGCAAGTCAAAGTACAGGTTTGTTACTTGAAACATACAATTATCTGTATTACTAGTGTATCTAATTGACAACTAATAATTTGTAATATGTATAGCTAAATCATTTAGTTAAAATATATTACCTGCAAGATTAGCAATGAAAAAACGTCAACATTCTGCTGTGCAAATCCAGGGCTATGTTACAGAATAATGTATTTGGATTGGAAATGACACTATTTCAATAGTTTTATAAGTATTAAAAAATTGTTTAAAGTAAGCTTCCATATTTTACAGAATACCCATGGTATGGTAATTCAGTTGTGGAAGAGCGTGTCAGAGAATTATTTGTTGAATCAGGTGTAAAAATATTTCAGCCATAAAAAAATGATGTCACATCGTAATATGTACCTGAGACCATCTCCCCAGCTGGTGTAGAATTATTACTTACTATGTATTCTTCGTGGTTTTGCTCATTGTTTAAATGTCACAGGATTCCCCCACTCCTTTGCTGTGACAAAGCTTTAATCCTAGAGGCAGAGCTGTGAGTGGGAATCTAGTAAAAACACGCTTGTGCTAGTTTTGAACAAGGTGGCTCAGGCATTGGTAGCTGTCCAACTATAGTTTAGAAGAGAGTAAGTGCCAGGGAGCTGCCGGGGGAGCCAGGTCACGCCTTGTGTCGCCACAGCTGGAAAGCTGCTGCAGAGCTGTTGTAGAGCTAAGGGCAAGAGGAGCCTCTCTGGGCCTGTCTGCACTTCTTGACTGTCACAGCAAGGGCTACAGCCTGTTTCTGTGGTTTAGGAACCGATGTATTGGGCTAAGCTTTGACTATCCTAGCTTGAAGAATTCAATTTAGCCTTCCTCCATATGTTGTAATCCTTTGAGCACACCAGTTTTATCCATGCTGTTCCCAGCTATTGGGATTTCAGTGTATTTTTCAGGTGCATGAGAAACTGTGTTTTTTTGCAATGTTATTGTCTACGAATCAGAGGATTGAGAAGGACCTCTGGATCAGTCCTGACTGTGGGTAAAACTATATTTCTCTTTCACAGTCAAGGAAAGAAGGAAGAAATGAGTGCCGTGAGGAAATGCAAAGGAAATGAGATGTGGTAGTTAAAACTCATTACAAACCACTAACCAGAGCGATATATTTGTGCTTAATCCACAGGGTATGGGATGCAGCAATTAAATTGTTGCAACCATTGGCAGAGGACTGGCATTCTCTTTCTGTGCTGCTCTTAAGAGAAAGGCTTTCTATTCTTAGTAGTCAAGAATGCTGCAGCTTTTTTCTAAAATGTAATAGCTATATCCCAGTTTTTTTCTTAGAGTTAAAAGTTCCCCTTGGCTTTCCTTACAGTCTTTTCTGTCTCTGGAGAGACACTGCCTGTGCTGCAGCCTTTGGACAGAAGTGATATTGTTATGTTTGCTTAACACTTGACCTATTATCAAAGAGGATGACTCTCTGCAGCACGTACTGGGAGGGGGTCCCTGGGTCACAGGAAGAGCAGAGTAATACCTGTCACTATGGTCTGGTGAGGTGGATGTACACGTACATATATAAGCATCAACAGGGATCCATGTGAAGGGAGTATTCAAGAATGAATCACTTAAGAGAGAGCAACTTATCCTGGCTCCACTAAACATAGGACTCTTTATGACTCCTGCTTGCCTAAAGCTACTCCTGCAACACTTCCCTTGAAAAAGTGAATTGGTCGCAGCTGTCAGAATGAATCAGCAGGTATAGTCTGATGTTCCCTGAAGGGTTCATGCATTAGAAATCATGGTAACAAGAGAGCTTGGCTGGAAGTCCCTGGCTCCCATTAGAGGTCTTTTCTGTGCTTTGTTCCTTACAGGGAGTAACAGAATGAACAGCATCATGGTATTGCTAAAGGTAAAGTTGAAACGGTAGCTCTGTTAGTCAGAGCCATATGTACTTCACTTAATCTGACAGAAGTGTGTATTGACATTACTGGCACTCACAGTGATCAAGGGTGACACAGACTTTCACACTCTCTACAGTAGTTTGCAACTTCTCAGAGAACAGGATCTTCTGGGGTGCAGGTCCTCAGGTTAGGCTAAGACGTGCGTCAGGAAGTTCCATAGAAAGCTTTAATTTTTTATTTTTTTTTTTGTGGAATGGAATCTTTTCAAATAGTGTTGGAACAGATCTTCTCCTCTGACATCAGCTTTCTGTGGTACCCAGTGATAGGGCTCAAGGGAATGGCCTGAAGTTGTGTCAGGGGAGCTTTTGTTTGGCTATTAGGAAAAAGATTTTTGCCCAGAGGGTGACTGGGCACTGGAACAGGCTCCCCAGGGAAGTCACAGCACCAAGCCTGACAGAGCTCAAGAAGCGTTTGGACCATGCTCTCAGTTACATAGTGTGACTCTTGAGGATGAGAGCGGGGCTAAGAATTGGATTTGATGATCCTTGTGGGTCCCTTCCAACACAGCAGTTTCTGTGATTCTGTAACTCTGTGATATTGCCACAAAAAGTGCCAGTGTGACCCATGCACATGTTTTCTACTAAATAATGATTATTTAGTATTCTAAGTACTACCATAAATGGAGTGTAATTGGAGTTCATTGAGAACGATAAAATTCTCCTGAGTTCTGTGCTTGAATTTCTTCTTTGACTTTGTATCTTTATAAATAAACAAAGACAAGTTCATGTCTCAGACTGTCTTTCAGACATCAAGTGGTGTGGGATTCATTTTACTTAACCTTAGACATCCATAACATTAAACTTTGCCTTGAGCTAGATCACTCTGCAGTCAGTGCAAATGAGCAGATGGTTTGAGGGCAGGGTTCATGTTGTGTTTTACATCTTGGGCTGAAGTGAATTGTGTTCCAAAATTTCCTCTCTCCATAGGACCAAAGATTAGGATATCCCTCCAGATACAAACATCTAATCCTGGTCACATCAGTGCTGTCTATGTGAACTCATACCTTAACACACCTAGTACATGTCTACTAGTGTGCCAATAGGTAGTTTTATGTCTTATACTGCATTTATGTCCACGTTATAGGTCGAAGATATTTGGTTAATCTGTAAACAGTAGGTTTGACCCAGTTACACTACATAAGATATCAGTCCACCTCACAAAGCAGAACCGAAACCCACTTGAGGTTTCTCACATTTGTTTATCTGAAGTTTATGTGCTTTCCAAAGGAGGAAACATTTCTGTGGATGTAATTTATGCCCAAGAAGGGTACCCTGAACTTCATGTGCTGTACCGCATACTTACAGCTCGTAGACAAGCCATATGACGATATCTGTAAACTTCATAGCTAAAAACTGATTAATTTCCCAACACACTGCTGTTCACAGCGTATGGCCTCTCCTCCACACTACTGGGATGCTCTGTATGAAATTGCGCTGTTGTTTCATTAGCCGTGCTCCTTCTCTCCAAGAAGCCAGGTCTTGAAGGACTAACAGAGAGTTTTTATCCTAAAATTAGACCAGATTTTTAATGTGCAGCTTTGTCATTAAATAGTGATCAAATTCAATTATGTCTTTAAAAATGAAACAAAAGTAAGCAAAATTATTTCTCAAAAGAATCCGTCAAGGAAGAACTGACAGATCTCAATGATCCTCATCAGGACAAAGTGCCGGCTATGTAGTAGTGAAGGATGATAGTTTTCATTTGGAGATAGAAAGTATAATCTCTAAATTTAAACTCCAGAAACTGAAGGGGGAAAGTCGACTAAATGAAACTATTTTAGAGACAGAAAAGCTTTATTGTTACCTGAAATACTGTGCAATGTTAACACATTTCTTTTTTGCATGTTAACTTTGCTGGTTTGGAAAACAGAATTAATGATATCTAGTATTTTAAATTCTTGTTAAAATTCTGCTCACATGAGCTGTGGATTACTCATTCCTGTAGGTCTGTGATTTTCAGTCTCATTTTCAGTCTCATCCTCTTTCCATTGAAAAAGGTGGTGTTATAAGGAAGCAGAATTTGATTAGAGTAGTTTTATTTTCTGTAAATTTGCTAGAACATCGGTGCAGCTGCTCTTTATGGATGCAGAGAACACTGAATATTTTAATCTTCAGCTGAAGCTTGAAGGACCTGAAGATACTTAGTTCCTCTTCTAATTAGGTTAAATATAAATAATGGTTTTTCTATTTATAATGAATATCTATCTGAATTTATTAATCATCCTTAATTCATACCTCTTCCAACCCAAAGTGTAAATGGCAATGCAAACAAGTTCTGGTTTGGACCATCTTACCCAGCACTGTTTCCTCATTTTATTTGTCTTACTGCACTTTGTAAGATGTATTGGGTAAACACTTTTCCAGTTCCAGAAAGAAGCCATCCTGGACTCCCCTCAATAGTGAAGAACACCATCTCTCATTTTGCACACTGGAAATTAAAAATTTGAAGATACAGTTAGTTGGCATATAGGAATTCCTTCTGGGTTGAAACCTGATATACACAATCTTCATAAAATAAAACTCTACCTTGTCTATTATTCTATAATAGACAACAGATAAATGGGGGGAAATGAAAGGGAAAATCATAAAAGAAGAAAATGAGGAGGACAGAAAATAAAACATGTGAATTATTTTCTGAAATACTGTCAGTGAGTTGTCCCATGTACAAAATAGATTATTAATAACTCTGCTCAAAGTAAATGCGTTGTGAAAATATAGTAGTTTACAATTATTAGGTATTTCATATACTAAGAAAATAACAGCATATTTCACTGAAGACAATGAGGATATACTACAAAGTCTTATGGCAATGATTAATTCTAGTTGTTATTCTAAAGGACATTTTCCCACTGTGCTATTTCCTTTCCTCTATGTCAATTAAAGTGGTTTTTGAATACGATAATTCCTGATTTTATTGTTCCTGTGTTTTCCTCAGAAAGCTATAGCTCAGGTCTTGTGATAGTGGAAACACAAAATTAGTCTGCTTCCTTTCTTTTCCCATTTAAAAGAAGTTCTTAATTTTGTTATAGTTGAAGATTTTAAAGCCAAATTTATTAAAACTAAAATTATGCAGCAGTATGAATCAAGAGAGCATTTGGAGGGCTGAGGTTTTCCCCTCTTGTGGTTGACAGTGTCATCAGAGCTAAACAAGTGGCTGTATCTGTTAGCTTTTTAGGGATTAAGGCATTGTTTTCAGATAATATATAGTAGAGCTGTTGTTTGTAAATTAGTGATGGGATCAATTAGGCCATTGACAAAAGTCTATTAATAATGTCATACAAGATCATAGCCCAAAACTGCCTTCTGAATCTTCATGCTTCTGTTGTAAGATGCACCATTGAATCTATGCTAGATATGAATTTTTGAGTTGTATTGAGTATTCATTTTGGTATCTTTCTGAAATACTGATCACCCATAATTTTGTATGAGGTTTGCAGCTCCTCTAATGGTGGGAGCGCAGCATATTCTCAGAAAGGAAACTCATTGAAGAAAGGAAACGAGCTGTTCTCTGCTGAAAACTGAACAGCATGTGGAAACCTCATGCAAACACTGCAAATGGAGGGACAAATGGGCTTGGCAGCCTGTTCTTAAAATGTCATTCAGAGGAAAAAAAAATTAACTCCTTAACATAGAGTACATATGAAGAGGGTTGGGAGATTATTTGAGATTTCATGCCAAGTATATTTGTTTCAGCAAAATGAAAAACTTCATGCTGCATTTCCTTTATTTTTTTTGGTGATCGTTTGAAATGTTCTTGAACTGCTCCAGGTAGCACTGAACATAAAGGTTTCCTTCTCCTTCATTTTACTTAACAAGAAATAGGATACACACATACCTACGGTTTTCTTCATCTGACCTGAAGAACAGAGCAATTAGTAGAGAAGAAATTCATGTTCAAAGAGCCATTGGTCAGCTCTGGCTGTTAGCTTTTATATCTGGCATTTAGTCATATGTCTATGCCAGGCATCTCCCTGAAAAATCCAGCACATAGGAACACTCAAGGAAATGACATTTTTTGTTCTTGTGGTTAACCTTATGTGGTGAGTTGCTACCTGCTAAGTTGCTCCAGCAATTGCCCTGTCAACAGAACAGGGGCAGAAAATTCTAAAAGTTTATGTATCAAGATAAGGTTAGGGATCTCACCCAACAATTGCCATCATGGGAATAAAAACCTCAAGTCAGGTAAGTGAATTTTGTATTTTATTGACAATTAATAACAGAGTAGGATAATGACAAATAAGAAAAAAAAACTAAACACACTTCCCCCCCACTCCTTCCTTCCTGCCTTCCTTCCTGCCTTCCTGGCTGCTTGCCTGCCTCAGCTTTACTCCTGACTTCTCTACCTCTTCCACTGAGCAGCTGAGGGGAACAGGGAATGGGGTTTGCAGTCAGTTGATAATACTTTTTCTCCTCCACTTCTTCCTCCTTCTCTTGCTCCAGTGTGGAGTCCCATCCATGGTACACTGTCCTTCATGAACTTCTCCAATGTGGGTCTTTTCCATGGGGGGCAGTCCTTCAGGAAGAGACTGCTCCAGCATGGATTACAAATCCTGTCAGAAAACCTTCTCCAGTACAAGCTCTCACAGCCTCCTTCAGGTGCATCCCCCAGCTCTGGTGTGGGTCCTCTGGGGGCTGCAGGTGAGTATCTGCTCTCCTGTGGACCTCCATGGGCTCTCTTCTGTAGGAGCGAACAGCCTGCTACGCCATGGTCTTCATCATGGGCTTCAGGGGAATCTCTTCATTTGTACCTGGAGCACCTCCTGCCCCTTCTTTTTCAGTGACCTTGGTGTCTGCAGAGCTGTTTTTCTCACACATACTCACTTCCCTTTCCCAGCTGTAGCTGTGCAGGTTTCTTGCCCTTTCTTAAATATGCTAGTACAGAGATGCTACCAATATCTCTGATTGTCTCTGCTTTGGTCTGTCTTGGAGCCAGCTGCAAATGATTCTGTTTGCTGTGAGGGCAGCTTTTTGTTTCTTCTCACAGAAGCCACTTCTGTAGCTCTCCCCTGCTACCAAAACCTTGCCATGTAAACCAATATACGTGAACTCAGATTGCAGCCATATTAATTCTGTCCCCAGTCTATAGGAAAATAGCTGTAAGACTCTCTGCCAGATATCATGATACAAAAAAAGCATCATACTTTAAGTGTTTTGTATGTATAACACAGTATTAGACAACTGCTGTGCTTAGTTGGTGTGCAAAAAGCAGTGCACTACAAAAATGCAAAAATAAATCTATTAGTGTGCATGCTGTAATGAAACCAGCAGCAGTTTTAAAATAAAGAACACAGTGAATTCAGCCAAAGCCCAGGAAAACAAACAGAAAAAAAATACCTGCTGCAAAAATATAAAACCAACCAACCAAAACCCAAAACAAAACCCAACAGATAGAAGAAAGAACAAAGGGAATTTTATTTTGCATTTTTAGGAATCAGAACTCACTGCTGTAGGATGGTTTCCTACCACTAGCACACAGCTAGTGAAAGGTGAGTAGTTATTAACCATTCTTTTTTTTTGTGAGGTAGCTGACTATGGGGCTTTGCTGAAAGGTAGACTCTCACCTTGTCATTCTGCTCTCCTCTGAAAGCCATAAATTTCCCACCTCATATCCTGCTCTAACCTTTCGGACAAATCATCGATCTTGCATTTCAGCCAAAAGTCTCAGCACTGCTCACTGTCCTGTATTCTTCCATTTGTCACACTCGGTGATTTTTGTTTCACTGAGCTGACAGTTGAAATTAGGAGCCATAGAGGTCACTGCAGGACTTGCTCTATGGTGACTCTTGGTTTTATCAGTCTCTCATTTAACAAAAGCCCTGGGACTGTCTTGTTCATATTCTCATGTACTACTTCAACATTTTTTAAGCAATAGCTAGATAATTGCCATGATTACTGATAGACCTGACTTGATATTTAGGTTGGGGAATGAAAATAAAATATGCAGCCTGTGAACTACAAAGCGCATATTCTGTTACTTGTACAACAAATGCATCTGGTTCTTCCTGAGATCCCTACAGTTCATCATTTGGGACTGACAGACCAGTGTCCAGAAGCAAAATTATGTTTTCCATGGGTAGATGAAGTCCTAAAAATCCACTTGAACATGAAATAAAAGGCTAGAGAAGGGAGAGTGATTGTCCTAATGGCAAAAACATTTCTAAAAAGTATGCATCTGCTGTAATGAAAATTCATTTAACATCCTGAGTTCTGAATTGCCTTCTGCTAGTGTTCCAAGAGACCATGGTCTTTCAAATGACGATTAAAAAGTGAAGTTGAAACTATTTTACTTTTCTGAGCTAAGAAGGGTTGTGTTAGATGGAGCGATGACAGTGGACTTCCAGTGGGGTAAGTGAAGCAGTGGAGTCTAGTGACAAGGGTTTGTTCCAGCTTCCTGTGTTTATTAGTGCTGAATCAGTTGTCTTCTCCATATATGATCAAGTTTATTAATTTGATGTTCTTTTTCAAATGTAATTATATTTCACTCAATTCCAGTATTAACTTTTAGATTTATGCTTGTCAATTGGTACCAATATTTATATACATGATGTAACTCTGTGTATTGTCAGATTAAAATGGTAGGAATCTTTGATAAGTAATGTTTACCATTGTACTACATTTGCATTTGATGAATTTCAAAGAATATTTTCAGCTTCAAAAATACATTTTTGAAAAGGCAAATGTTTCCTCAAATTAGTTTTCAGTGTCAGAGTTTAAATGTCATGATTTAGAGAAGCACAGTTTTTATTCTTAATGCGAGTGGAGTTATATTTAAATAAAAATGATCTGACTTTTATGGAAGAACAAAGGCATAGTCAGTTTCCCCTTCGTATGACATCTGAAGTGATTTAGTCAAGTGTATTTTTCATTTTAACAATACTGGATAGGGAAGAGGGTGAGGTTATTTGTCTTGCAAAAAAATTAGAGGACTGTCTTTCAAATATCTTGTCGTTTTATGAAGAAGACTTTTTATCTAATCAGGTCACATCTCTTTTCTGAAGACCTGAATAAACTTTACATAGTCACAAATTTGAAGTAAGACGGAGAATCATGGGTGCAATGTACACAAAAATGTCTTCTACATTTTTGAAAAAAAATTACCCTATTTTAAAATGGTTTTTTGGGCTGTGTTCTATATGATGAGGTCATTTGTGTTCAAAAGAAGTTTTTTTGCTGTTGGCCATCAACCACCACAGTCCAAAGTTGCTGACCTTGTCTGTGAGCTGCAAACATACCTTTTATAGACAACACAAGTGTTTTCTCACAGGCTGTGTTTCAGAAACCTTCTTCTATGTCTTAGAAAACAATCCTATTCTTTTTTCCAATGCCTTAACTTTTTTCATAAATAGATTGATATCCTACTGTAAAAAAGCTACTCACACAGTGAACTACATTGATTTAATTAAATTGGTAATGTGAGTGCCATTGAGTAGCTGGAGATGTAGAAAATTGCAGGGAAAGAAAGGAGAGTGTTGTGCTTTCTCTCTGAGTTTTAAATCTCCACCTTTGATAGCAAACATATCAAACACCTGTTCAGCAGCCTTGCTTCAAAGAATCTTTCTTAGAGAAGCAGGACTGATGCAAATAGTCCCTTGCCTTGGAGCTCTCCTGCTAAGTTTGGGAAAAAAAAAAAAAAAAAAAAAAATAGAAAAAGCTGGAAACCAGACTTGTTTTAACAATCTCCCACACCAGACATACATATTTTTATCTCTTCCCTTCTCAATCCATATGCCTTCTCTCCAAGTAATGCAACAGGTATCTTAGTCCAGCATAAGAGGACTGTACAGTTGCACACTTATAAATGCTTCTGTACTTTCCAAGTTCCTTTTAAAGAGTGGAGGAACAGGTGCCGCTGCTGCTAAGGGTAGCAGTGACTTGCCCTGTCTTAAGATGGAGCTTGATTAATTTACAGCTGAGATTATATGGCACAGTTGGTTGTGGCAGCCAGGGAGAGGCAGATAACAATTTCACACTAGTTATCTGTGACCTTTGAGAAATCTGTCTGAAGGTGGTTTCGGAGAGTGGAGATTGTTAGCACAGATTGCCGTGTTGCTGCCCTAGTAGCATCTATAGAAGGAAATATATGGTGAAGGTGGTGTTAGGTATGGCAAAGTAAAATATCTTTATTTGTAAAGTAGTTGCAGCTTTTAGCCAAACTCTTTCAAAATATACTTTGAACCATGCAAGCAGCGGGTAGATGGTGATTGTTAAATCTTCTCTCTTTGTGATTTTGCAGCCAAAAGAAGACCCTGAAATATATGTTTGACTTAATTCAAAGCATCAGTGACATGACAAGTCAGAGAAATTATATTTGTAAATTTTTTTCACTTTAACTGAAATTATTACAAATGCACATTTCCCTGTAGTTATGTGGTGTGGCTTTTAGGTGAGACTGCTGTTTCCCATTGTCAGTTCCTGGAGATTATATCCAAGTGATTTCATGGATGACACATGGATCAGAAGGAACCCTGAATTTCTAAATATCATCTTCTAGAAGTTTCAAGTTCCTCAAGGCCCAGTCTGGGTGACAGTTCATCTCCAAAGAGCTGCACGTTAAATACAGCTGCCTGGCTTTTGGCACCTCTTGTATAGCTCATAAATATTAATTTGATACAAAAAATGGAAAACCCATAGTAAACTTACGCATCTTAAAAAAAAAAGAATACTGACTGAAAAAGAATATTGGTTTTTTCCTTAACCTCTTGCTAAAAAAAATTAAAAAATTGAAATATGCAAGGGCAGTATAACTGTGTAAAGTAAGTAATACATGTCCTTTAAATGTCTGAAGAAATTGTTTTATACTGGGGGTTAGCATATACAGCTGATGGCATTTTAAAAGAAAGAAAACAAATGAAGCCCTTTTGCTGACTAATTTTATTTATTAATAAATTCCTGTCATGCTCTTGTATGTTGGCATATTTGGAATTTATAAGGGTTATACACAGAGAAAATGCAAGGCAACCAGCTGTAATTTCAATGTGATCTTGACTTGACTTGTGTTAGTAAAATGGTAGTAAAAATGATGGAAGGGAAGGGCAAGAAGGAGGACTATGGAAACTATGTCCAAATGATTTACTGCAACATGCACTGTAAACATCTCCAGAGTCCATGTTTTCATTTACCTGTAAATTGAGGTGTATTCTTCAGCTCCAGACACCATAGCCACTCCAAGGAAATCACAAAGAAAGGTGGAGGGCAGTGAGAATCTGGTAGGTAGGTGTCTTGCCCAAGCTGTAGGAGACTGCTTTTGTTGTGGACAATTTCACTCACCCCAGTCGTGAGCTGGGCTGTAGCAGCTTGCAAGGGAATGGTGCTTACCACTCTTTCAAAACTGGAATATTTTTACTTTTCTCAAGCGGGTAAACAAAAAACCTCAAGGAGTTCAAGACTGATAATCAGTTTAAGACAAGTGTGATCTTGCCTTGATGGGTTGAAGTTGCAAATGTGTGCCAAGGGTTACTTATTCTTTCCCTTTTTCCAGAGACAGTGCCATGATCAGAAGACTGAAGATTATGAGGGCCCTGGGGATACAGTGAGAGTGGCCTATATTAGTATAACTGAAGTTAATGTTTTAGCTTTGTGATCCCTCTGTGTTGGTGTCATGCCCTCTCATTCTCTGGGACTGACTAGAACAAGTTTGCAGGTTTTATCAGAAACCTGTCTTTTGAAAAAGAAGAATTAAAATTTTTTTTTAGTGTACTGTTTCCCAGTGCAGAGTATTCATCAAATTACAGAGTCTATGCATAGATCAGCTTTGGGCACCTACAGTACTGCAGAGTTTCTGCAGCCAGAGAAGTCAAAAGCTCTAGCTTTTTGGTATCAGTATCCCACTCAGTAATGATGGAGCACTAATAGAAACATTTCTCAGAATCCCATCACTCTGATAATATGATCAGCAAGTTTGCAGGTGGAAAATCCATCCATTTTCTTATCCTTTCACATGCTGAGACAGGAGCAATAGCTGGTTGCAAACAGAAATTAATGTCACAATATGCTCATATGCAAAAAATAAGTGTCTCTGCTCAAGAATTTTATATTCTCTCTTTTCAGTATTTAGCAAACTGTAACAGGTTTCAGACTAGAAGAAACCTTGTATCTTGTATCTATAAATTAACATGTTGAGTTTGTTATTCAGAGCAAATTAATGGCAACTGAAATAAGATAACCAAGCAAATAATATATTTGCCATGTCTTAAACGCATTTACTTGAGGAGTTTTGTCACTGCGTCTTAGGAATGGTAACCTGAAGGATTTTTAATAGTTTCTGTAAAGATTTGACCCTATGAATACTTCCTGTCTTTGATTGCAGCATCATGGGATTTGAGCTCATCAGTTTTATATTACAGCCCTCATTTTCACAGACTGACTATTCTGAGCCTTTGAAATATGCACATGCTGAGCTTTTGAAATATGCACACTCCTGAGCACTAAAAATCTCAGACCTAGGCTGCATTTTCAGATGATGACTTTTCATGAACAGGGACAGGAAATTACTTAAAATTTATATTCTGCAGAATTTTAAAATGTAACTTTATGTAATTTTACTAGAAATTTGATAATATTGCTGGAAAGCCTAAATGGGTTAGTATCAACAGTCTAATAAGAATGGTAAGTAGGTTAAAAAATCTCTGACAATTGTGGTGAATTGGATTTTATTTTTCTCAGTGCCATTTAGGGAATAAGTCAAGGTAAGCTACCTTCCAAAGCAGCACACAAAGCAGCATTGTGCTTGCTGCAGGTTGTAGTTTTTACTATGCTCTTATTTAAATTGTTACATGAGTGGTTCATCTTTTTCAATATTCACTCTTTAATTTAATTTACCTGGCTATACATAGGAATTTCCTCCATGCAGTTATATCCAGGCCTCTAGCATACACAGAGGAAAAGGGTAGTATTTAGGATGTCTTTCCCATAACTATTTCAGGCAGCCAGCCCATTTTCTGGGGCTCTGGGGAGCTTAGAATTGCTGGAGCTGTTGTAACCTAAGTGGAAACCTAGCAGTACAAAGTCTAATTAAATTAAAACTACCACCAAAAAACCAAACAAACCCCCCCCCCCCCAAACAAGTAAACAAACACCCCCACCCAACAAACAACCAAAATGCAAGAGAAAGAGAGAGTGAAGAGTGAATATGTTGTTGTGCCATCTTACTCCCTGTTTGCAGTACTGGTTTCACCTCTCTCAATGCTCAGGATGTCCACTACAGAGTACAAGATGTGCCCAAAGCACACTGAGCAATCTGCACAGATGCTTGCACTGCTGAGGGCTACTGTGTGTGAGGGCCAATGCACTGAAGAATCAGACTATGTTCTGCAGTGCAACTGAACTTTAAACCCATGTGGGTTTTAGGCTGGAAAAGAAGCTTTGGTTTTTCTTTTTAGACGGGCCTAGTGATGGAATTAATGCAATTTTTTCAACAGTATTACAATGGAAAGTGATCACAATCTTCCCCATGAGATCTAACTGGAATTTTCTGAAGCAGAATCACTCCTAACAGCTTCATAATGGGAGACCTCAAGTAAACTTGGCAACCTTGAGGAGATTAGCGGGTTCATCCTGAGCAATGTGACAGTCAGAGATGAGAGGGTGTAAAATCTAATGACTGGATTATTGGAGTGCTGAAAGGCTTTGTGGAGCTTTGCATAGGGGTAGAAGTGGTAAACCCAATACTGTGACCTATAACATACACAGTTATTTACCAACTGCTTTAGTTCCTCTTGCAGTTCCTCACTCTCTGTCCTGACCTGTTCTGTGCCGTTGCTAGGTACTCTTAAGTGCTTCTTATGTTTCACCCCAGTGGAGAATTGGGGATGTGATAATTGCAGAAGAGTGGAGGTGGCTAATAAAACTGTAGTTCTAAAATGAGCCCTGCTTTTTCTAACTTATTATTTTTTCAGGAATTCTTCCTTTGGGATAAAAATCTGTTGAGTCAGAGAGAGATAAGGACAAGTGTTGTGAGCTTAGATACTACATGAGTGTGTTCAAGGGATATCACCTCCTAGAGAAATCATTCCCTCCCTAATTCATGGCTCACCAGGATGTCCTGCCTGTCTTTTTTGTTTAGCTGGAATGAGGTGCACAGATGCAAAAAAAGAGATTTAAGGTCCTGTATGGACAAATGCTCCTGACATTAATAATGTGAAATAATTAAATTAATATCTTCTAAAAGTGTCTATTTTTAAAATTATTGCAGAATCTTAAAAAATTCCCTTTTACATGAGTTTAACACCTAAAGACAGGTAGCATTGAGCACTGAGAAAACCATAAATACAAACTAAAATGCTTCAGATGTGTGTCTGCAATTTCTGTATACAAATCAGTATCTTGATGTTATTAACCCTGCAAAAACGCTGAAGATCTCCTGGACTTATTGTTATGAAATATCATGGCCAAGTTAATAGGAATAAGAAGCTACCAGCTAGATGCGACAAAACCTTCCAGATCTAAAAAAATGGAGGTTACTCCTCTGACTGTAGGCAAGAAGAGGCCAGGCAGCAGATGAAAAGATAAAGTGTTGAAAACAGAAAGCACTTAGAAGGGAAAAATCAAATAGAAAAGTAATTTCTGTAACAGTTAAAAAAAAATGCGATCAAAAGATGTGAGTTTATATTTTAAAAAATGGCCAAAAGAACACACCAAGTTACTTCCCCAAGCATTTGGAAACTGAATTGATATTTTGGCAGCACTGGAAATGAAATTAAGGACTACTCATCTTGGGAGGGTTTACAAACAATTTTGACTTTTGTCTGTCTTGGATGCTAAAACCTCAAGAAATTATGGGCCTCAGGCCTCTCAGCAACATTCCTGGTAGCCAGCTAAAACATACTTCCAAACACCTGTGTGTAGAGCAGCCACTGCCACAGCCTGGTTTGTGTGGGTTCCCACTGCGAACAAGGTGTGACTATCTTGTAGTTTTGTTGTATTTAAACTCCTCTGCCAGCAGCTGTATAACTGGAGGAAAGCACAGCTGTTTTCATTCATAAACATGGCTGACACTCCTTGGCATTTCTTTATAAAGTGTAGACAGGTTGGTTTTGGTTGTGAAAGACTCAAGGCCTTTGCAGACAGATTGAACAATGAGCCAGGAAAACATTGTTGAGCGTTTGACAGCAATCCCAGAGGAATGCTGGAGGGCTTAGATGGAGAGCCACGAGACAGACACGAGTCAATGGGAAAGATTCTGACCTGAAAGGACCCATATAGCAGGTGCTATGTATGGATGCACACTAGTGCAGGAAACTATTTTAATAATTAATGATGACTGTAAAGCACAGTATGGCCCTATTACAGCACAGAAAAAAAAGTAATTATAAAGGT
Organism: Origma solitaria; assembly: GCA_013397895.1. Lineage (NCBI taxonomy): Eukaryota > Metazoa > Chordata > Aves > Passeriformes > Acanthizidae > Origma > Origma solitaria. Next base: position 39,740 of record VZRL01003869.1, on the reverse strand, counting down.
TCTGCAGCAGAATATTGATTCATTTGTTTGATGTATAGTTTTGGCTTTATCCTTTGAGAAGGAGATGTATTTGAAAATAGAGTTATGTTTGTGCTTTTGCCCACCATAGGATTTATAAATTATACAGTTTTCAAACCCATTAAAAGCCAGTATTGCAAGAGAACAAGAATTTAAAACAAGAATGGGAGGATAAAAATGTGCAAAGACCAAAAAAACCTGATGTTTGATGAAAATGCCAGATAGAGGGTAGGGTCATTGCATAACCTTGCCCCTGAATGGTCTGCATGGTCTGTGTGCCCTGGGCTGCTTCTCCTAGCCCAGTCCGGTTAACTGAAAAACAAATTTTTCAATTTTGGATAAAAAATTTCTGCTAGGTGCCTGTTTTTTTTCCCCTCTGTGCCATTTGCAAATGTGCTTCTTAGTAGCTGCCAATATACATTCTTTCTTTCCTTATGGGTGCAGTCTAGAAATTAACTTTGAAGTCCCTGGAATAGTGTGTGCAGATCATCATCTCTATAAGTCTCATTTAGTTTAATTGAGCTCCATTTAAACTTAAATACGTTGTCTTGAAGACTGTTTTCCAGAACAGTCTTCAGAGTACCTTGGAGAGGATTTCATGCTTGAAAAAGTCAGTTCTGTGTTCCTAAACCTCTGCCTATGGAAAGTTGACATGATCTTTAACCATTTTCCAGGGCATTTTCTCTGCTACTTTTTATACATTTTTAAGGAGCTCATTTTGTTAAGAGCATCTCAGCACTCATAATGAGTATGAGTAATATTCTAGTTTGTTTGCCTCAAACTGGAACAGAGTTAAAACACAGTCTGCTTCAAGGAGACAGCTGGTTTTGCATTCTCTTTAAACAGAGCGAGAATAAAGGTTGTTCTGCCTAGGAAGTGTGTGCACTGTAGCCTTCACTGTGTACAGAGTTTGTGAAGACATAGTTGAACTCACACTGACCTAAGCAAGCCCTGGTTCTGCCAGAATGCCACTGACTGTTGGCTGCAGATTCCCAGGGAGGGGAGGCTGTGAGTTAATACTGTGCTGACTCCCATGATAGTGAGCACACCTCACTGAGCTCTCTGGAGGGGACCTTGGAATTGTCCCCTGGAGCTGCTGTTATGGTTGTGACCACATGAGATTCTATTCACAGTTTGTCTTGCGGGCTTAAATAGAGCTTCAGGATGTAGATCCAGAGCTAGCTTCTACCTTTAATGAAACCTGCAGGGCTTGTATCTTCAAAGAGGTGAATAAAGCCAGTCCAATCTCTCTTTTCCAGTGAGAAGGAAACTGTTTGTAAGAGGAATACATTATGCCACAACAGAAAAATGAAAAGAAAGAAAGGAGTTGCATGAAACTGCATCTGTTGTGTGGATGGCACCAGAGGCATTTCTTTTAGTGAGACAAGTGCTCCCCAAGGATTGTGCTGGGAGCCTCTTGGAATGTAGAATGGTGCCACACTCCTAGCCAGCCCTAGTCCCACCATGAGACAAGCAAGGCCACAAAAATCTGGGAAGCAGACCTTTGTCAAGTAATATAGACTTCGTGGTACAGAACACAGCAATAGACTCTTCGTCATAGATGTGAGAAACAGGCAGGTTTGAGGAGCTCGTGTGAACCACCCTTTTGGACCTGCCTGTCTCTTTCACTGAATATTAGGAGTTAGGGCAGCTGAATTCTCATTGTAGGCACCAAAGTCAGGTAGAATGATCTGAGGCCAGACAGCCCTTCAGCAGGGCCTGAGCAAGTGCTCTGTCCTGTGAGTGTTTCATGAGTCTGAGCAATCAAAGTGATTCACAAAGTCAGGTCCTGGGAAAGATCCCATCATACATGAGAACTTGGAAGAATAGTTCATTCACTGGTTTTTGAACAGAAGGGAAAAAGGGAAACAGATACAGTTCTCACTGAAATAGCATATAAATTGTATTTTCTAGTGACTAAGTCAATAAATACTTTTCTACCTTGCTAGTGGTGTGGTGCTATGCAGTCTTTTGTGATGTGAGGTTTCAGCCAGAGGGGACAGGAAATTAATCAATTCTAGCATGTGAGTGTCAGTAATTGTTTTTCCTAATATGAATTTGAAATGAAATGTACTGCAAAGAATGTTTCAGTTATGGGAAAGATCAATCCACTCCCGAGGCCCATATCCTTGTTAATAAGTTGCCTCCTTGCGAGTGGAAACTCAGTGATCCTTAAAAAAATCCAGAGGCTTGTATTTTAAAAACATCGATGCTGCTGCAGGCAAGGTGATTGCAGCCATTAGTTCCTCTTTATGTCAGAGGAGGATCTGGCATCAAAACCCCAGAGGATTCCTAAACTGTCTCATCAATGCCTTAAAACCAGGAAGTCCTTATTGCATTCACAGGAGGCAAACCACTAAAGTGGGAAACTTCCCCTTCGCTAGTGTCTCTGACGAAACATCAGAGCAATTGTAGATGAGAAATACTGCCTAGTTTTCTTTATGTTTAAGTGTTTTGCATCCTGCATATTTGGTTCAGGTTTCATATATTCTCCCTAACAGCCATGAAGAATGAGCTGGGAGCTGCTAAACTGTGATCACACATGGCTTTTTTTAGTAATCTGATGTTTTATCTGGTGTCAAAGATATTTATAAAATAGATGTCTAGCCTTTCTGAAGCAGAGTCAACTTCTTCAAACCAAACAGATATGCTATTAGTACTAATCATAATTATTATTTAGTAATTGTATTGCCTTAATCTTTAATAATGTTTAAAATAAAAATTGTCAGAAAAACTGCTGCCAACAAAAATTGCTTCTCATATAGCTAAATAGTTTTTAAAGCTGGAGTTACAATACAGAAAGCAGCATCCCCAGATGATCCCCACTAAGGGAAGCAAAAAAATGAACAGCTGTTTTTTCCTAATTTGCTCTAGCCTATTTAAGCTAATACAATGGAAAAGGTCATTCAGACAACTTCAGGACCTGTCATCTGCTTTACCAGTTTTAAAGCAACTCTTGAGAGAAAACCTCATCAGAGAGGTGAAAGAGAATTGAAATGAGTGTGAAATACAGCATGTGTTTCTCAGAGAAAGTCAATTGCTCACTGCTCTTGATGTTTGTCTGAGAACAGACGTGTAGGAAAATTACTAAATCTGGAGAAGTTGGTCAAGAATAAAAATTATTCCTTTGCAAAGAAGAATGTGTTTCAGAGCAACTCCAGTTCAATGACCTTCTGATGAATTGTGGATAGCTCTGAGGTTCTTGTTGGATCTGCCTGGATCTTGAAGAACTGGATAATTGGAGTTTCCCAGCGCTGTGGGTGTGGGAACAGTTAATGTGGCAGGACAATGCAGGGGCTGAAGATACCATACACTTATGGCAATGTGTGTTGCAGGTGGTGATGAAACTGACTGCCAAAACTGTTTGCTATTGAACATTGCTGGCTTTAACAGATTTTAAGTATTTGCTTCCAGAACTGCAGTGAGAGACTAGGATGATGAGGATATATATATATACACCTCTGTCTCCTGGTCTGCTTTGCCTTGCTCTTCTTCTCCCTGTCTCTACAGACTTCTACTTGTTGAAGGCAGTGTCTTTCTTTTTGGCCCTTCAGGTTCACTTCTAGTTTCTTAGAGTCACGACCTGCCTTTTTTCTTCTTTGGACACTCCTCTGGCTGATGGATGTTGGTAATAGGGGTTAGAAGTGGCTGGAGAAAGTGTCAGGAGCCAAGGATGGGGAGGAAGCAGATGGCTATGGGAGTGAAGGCAACAGCAACTGCTTTGCAGTGATTTTCCACTCTGGTGGAGAATCCCTTCTCCTCTGGGAGAGGGACATCTTGCCACTAAATTATATGTGAAAATATAAAACTAAACAGTGAAATTTCTTTTTTTGTTGTTGTTGTGAAAATTCATCAGGGAGAATATACTTTGTGTCCCTGTGTGAAACAAAGATATGAAAGAGCCAGATTCCTTTCATCCAAAGATGATCCAAAGTTCTTAAGTATTAAGCATTGTAGAGCAAACTTTAAAAGAGGTTGCTGTACCCTTACTTCCAAAGGATTTTCATTCCTTGTCTCAATTTTTTGTGGGAATGAGTGAAGACAGTGCCAAATATATTTAGTTTTGAAATAAACCAATGGAGTAGAGGTGTGCTTAGGACATGAATAAAGAGGGTATGTCATCTGAACTGAGCATGTGTGTTAGTAGAGATGACAAACTGTTACTTAGGACTTCAGACAGAGTTATTGATGCCAGGCTGAGCAGGTGTATTGATGAGGAAAGCTCCCTCTCAATAAATATGTAAATATGTGTGTGTAGTTGGAGATGGGCAGAGACAGTCTCTGAGCTAATGGATGGTTGATTTTTACAGGTAGCAGTTCCAGCTCAAGCATAACATTTTTCTTTTGTCTAAAATGCTGGAGGGCTTGCATCTTCTGACCTTTACCTGATCTGACTTTATGACTGTGCATCTCCCACGGGTGTTAGTGGGGAGAAACACTGTTGATGGTCTCTGTCAGTGTTTGCACTGGAGAGACAGCCAAGCTAGCTGTAATTAAGGTAGAGTAGCAGCAGTCTAGCTGTGGTCATAAAGAAACCCAATGCCTTTGTGGGAGTAGTGCTTCCTCCAAGCTCTCTTGGTGGTTTAGAAATAGCTTTAAGGCTTTGCTCCAGCAATACTTCCTACCTCGTGTTCCAAAGATGCTCCTTGAGGCACAGACTGTGGTCCATGAAATGACTGGAATTGCTTTATTTTATTCACATAAATGTTAATTTCTTTTCAAAGCAGTGATAAAAATTAAAAAGGAATGAATAAACACTCATATTTAACTCTAATTTTTGCTTAGTTATAAAGGAACAATTTCAACAAAGCAGTGAGTTGTGGTGGCACAAGATGGGCAGTGATTTCTCCGGTTAAAGGAGGCTGAGAAACCATTCAGCTCCATGCTGTTCTGTTGCAAATGGCTTGTATCATATATCCCCCGAGAAGGAAAATGTATTTTGAAGCCTAGCTGTGAGAGGGGAGGAATGATTGCATAGTGGAAAATACCTCTTTGCACAGTTTAAAACATGGAAAGGCACTACATGAAAAACTTTTCAGAGGTTCTATTTTTGTGTTAGGGACCGTACAAATATAAATGCAGAGTGGCAGGTTAGAGCAGGAACAGCAACACTTTGTGAGCCATTTCTGGCTGTCCTTAGTTCTCTTATCATTCTCCACTGAGCTGTCACCTCCTGCGGCATTGAACTATAATTTCCAGGACTTCTGATTTGGTGGAAGGGTAGCCATTCCTTTGAAGGAGAGTAGGATTTATGCCAATAGTTCAGAAAGGACCACAGAAAATTGCTGCCTGCCTCAATCTAATTTGCTTCCAGGGCTTTTCCCCCTAGTTATTTTTTAACGGGGTGCGTGATTAGTGGGGAAGCAAAGTTGAGTTACATTTACAGATTGCATCATCTCTGCTGAATACCAGGAATCCCCAAGGCTCTGGCACTGCTCTCAGTAAAACAACAGGCTTTTCTGAATGGCTTGCATTTCTCCTGCCATTAATTCTTCTTTAGCTTTTTCTGCTTGTCTGTTTCTCCTTGCTCATCTAGTAAACTAAACTAACCTTATTTACCTCCCTCAGGTATATTTTAGATTTTTCCCTGTGATTAGGCATCTGTGTCAAGAGAAAATTGAAGCAGGTTTACAGTATTGCTAGTGCAAAGGTTGCTCCCATGAAAAAGAAAGATCAAGCTTCCATATTCATTGACAGAATTATGGAAATTTTTACTGTTGAGGAGGTTACTTGCAAGGCTTTTTGCTGTATTGCTTTCACTTTGCACCTTCTCTCTTGGCTTTAACCTGAATATGTCTTCTGGTGCTGTATCATGTGGGTTATTGCTGCTAATTGCAAAATATGGCACACAAAGTAAATCCAGAACACAGTGATATTTGGGCCCACTTGTGCAGTTCCTGCAAAAGTGTAAGAGGTCTAAGCAGCTTAGAGCTTTTGTTTTTAAAACAGTAAATGGCATTTCTATTTGCTGTTTATCCATTACAAAATTTTAAAGGCAGAAAACTTTTCCTCTAAATGTAAAGGTGTCAACCCTTTGAGATTGAAATATAAGATTTTCTGTGGTGGATTAGGCTATTTTGTCATTGTCTGTAGTATCCTGACACTGCCTATTACAAGTAGCAGAAACGTAGAGTAGAAAAGAAGGAACATGACTTCTTTTAGAGTAACTTTAAAAAGTAACCTTATGGTTGTCTGCACAAAAAAATCTTGGCTCATGTTTGGGGCTTCCAGATTATTATAATAACAACAGGTTTTAAGGATAGTATGGTTTATTTTTCATTCCTAAAATGTATAATATCTTTCCCCTTCATCCCCATCCATGCTGTTAATAACACTCCCAGTCTGGAGTTATTGTTGTTATGTTATTATCTACATCTTTAGGCAGAGGTTATGAGGAAGGGCAGGCACAGAAATGGTGCTAGGCTTAGCACATTTCTGCTTACATTTAACACACAACTAAGCTGCTCACAGTACAGCTGAGAAGAAGTCCAAATCAGAGTATTTGAGATTGTACACAGTACCTGATAACTGCCATGTATCCTTTATGATGTTAAAATTGGGTTAATGCAGCTCATATTTTATAGTTCTGGTTAAGGGTCCCTGCCCTTGCTGTGTTCAGGCTTTCCATTCTCTACCTGATGTATCAGGAGTAGCAAGGAGCTCTTGGGAAGGTTCTGCACAGCCTGATGGCAGTAGGGAGGATCTAGGCTATGGTTTTTTGGTATGGTTTTTTTCCTTTTCTCTTGCATTCCTTATTTTTCTGCATGTTCTTCGAGAGGAGGTTCAGTGGAATTCCTCTGCCCAGTCCTGTCAGTTAAAAGTCTGGAACAGGAGGTCTTGAGGAAGAATTTTTTCAAGATCCTGGCAATGACAAAGTCATGGGTGACAGCAATACTGTGCTCACAGTCTTATCTGGAGGGGTAGACATGACCATGGGTGAATGATGGGAAGGATAAATGAAAGGAAGAGATTCTGCAGGGCACAGGACCTGAGCAGAGCATCTACCTCTTCGTACAAACTTCACTTTCTGCCTTTTAAGCTCTTTACTGCTATTACATGCTTGAAGACAGCTGGCCCATTCCTGTAAACTTGCTTGTGGGCTCCTAATCCTGGGAAAGCACTGTTGTTTTTGTAAAATAAATACAATTCATTGCCATTTGCATCACTTTTTAGTTCATATGTAAAACTTTTATTGTACTGTGCAAAACTATTCAATCATTTCAAAATCAATGAAAGTAGTCAGATTCCATGCCCTAAACCGAGAAGCCTATGCTACATAATTTCAGTGTGTTAAATCCCATAATATTTTTTGCCGAAGTTCCTCTTACCCTACTTTGACTGTATTCCTGTGTCTTCTGATGCGCAGGATGGAATGTCAGTTTGGAATAAGGAGATAGCATGAAATATATGGAAATTGGAGGAGGTGATGGATCCCAGGGCACCACAGCATCCTATTTCTGTACCTACTGAAAAAGGACGTAAGCAAGCCAACCCCAAAGTCCCTAGTGTTTGAAAGGAGAACACCAAAAGTTGCACAGCTTGGAAAAATGGTATTGCCCTAGAGATGCTCAGGGAAGGCAGCATCAAATGTTAAAGGAAATAGGAAGCCCACAGCAGACGCTGGAGTGGTACCCACCGCTCTCTTGCTGAGGCTGGTGAGTTAGGGGACAGCAACTGAGATTTCCTGCAGGATGGTTCTGCTTATGGTGGCAGCAGGCAATGTCATAGTGCCAGAGAGAAGATTTAATCTAGAGGATGGTTTGGCACAATAACAAATGAATGCAAAAGTAGTCCTGAAAAAACAGATATGGAAAAGGTTCTAAACACTAATGGTGTAAGGTTCTGGAGCGACTCTCAAGAAGAGGCATTAAGGAAAGGGAAAAAGGATGTCAGTGGTTCTGAGAGGGGCGTTGCTGCCATTTGATGGACAGTGGTGGGTATTAACAACCAGGTTTGCAAGGGACAGAGTTCTGAGGCAGGTGCTCAATTCCCAAGCTGTCTCCCATGTCCTTAACTGGTTTTTTTCTTCCTGTTTTTTNTTTTTTTTTCTTTTTTTTTTTTTTTTTTTTTTTTTTTTTTTAAATTTTTTTTTTTTTTTTTTTTATTCTGACCATTTTCCAGTCAGGAAAAAAATAATGATAAATATTTTCTAATTTTTAACAAGGCAAGAATTGTGCAGTGGTGTACCTTAGTGTTAGGCATCCAACGGTGTAACACCAGAATGCCAAGACACTTTAATCAGCCTGTTTGACTGTCTGACCCTGAATCATGATGGTCAATTTTGTTGTTTAATAAACGTTGGAACAGCACCATTTCCTTTATGTCTGCTTACCCAGCTTTCCTGACAGGCAGGAAGAACAGGTCTAACTGACCAAAAATGTGGCTTGTGTCTGACATTAATTGTGGTAAAATGTGACACTTTGAAACTGCCCTTCAGATCTTGTAGAAATGCAATATGATCTAGTTCCGGCCACTTTGGAGATTCAAGTATTCCTATACTTATGATGGGATGTTAACAACTTCTGTAAAAATTCAGGAAAAAACACTGCAGTTTTGGCCGTAATTTCATATCTCCTTGACTTTCTGAAATACTTATTTTTCAGTTCCAGAGCTAAAACATCCCTGTATTCTTTGTCTATTAGAAAACTAGAAGTCCCAATCATTTAAATCGACTTTGTTTAAGTCAGGGAGACTTAGTGGCCTCCAGTCTGGCCTTCAAATGCTGTACTTTCAGATAAAGAGCAAGATTTCTACCAACTCACTAGAAGTCAGTACTTAACAATAGCTCTTTTTCGGAACCCCAATGAAAGATGCCTACTGTGTCTAAAAAATGGGTTATTTTAGCTCTAAATTGCCACTTGCCTCCTACTCAGTATTCTGACACATGGGACTATTTCTGCTTCATCCTTGAAAGCTTTCCCAGTACATATTATCAAGCTGAAACTCATAAGCAAAGTCCTGTCCTTGCATGACTTTTTCCTCTAATTTAAATAATTTTTTAAAAAGCCAAACAAAAACCCCCATGAAATTTGTTTGTCCTTACTGATGAAGATCTATGTAGCTAGCTCCTGAATGAGTCATCAGACTTCTCAACTGATAACATATCTATTAGGTTTGTCTGTCCCCACCTCTTTTATGCACTTTCTATGCTGAAAGGTTAAACCTTTTTCTTTTTAATTTGTGCCATTACATAGTGTAAGCCAGGTCATCTTAGTACCAGTTACTTTATAAAGTCGAACTGCTTAATGCAAGTACTTCTGTCAGCATTATGGTAAATTGGTTTGTTGTTCAGGCAGTGTGCCATATAATATCTTTTTAAAAATATCTAGATTTCTTCCTGTACTCAGACTTTTCTCATCCAGTTTAAAACTTGGTTTTACCTTTCATCCCTATGTGACGTTCCAGGCAGAGTTTCCAGAGCTCTAGTTATGTCAGCTCTTTTGGTCTCAAAGCCAAGAAAATCTTAACGCTTCCCGTAGAAGAGCAGAGATGGGAGGGTTTTACATGTCAGAGCAAAAGCCCATTTTATTTGTTGTCTTGCATGCCCATTTGTTTTCAAAGGTCCTTATAGCGGACTATTCTGCTCTCAGGATTAAAACCCTTACTGTGGCTCTGAATTCAGAGAAGCTTAGGCATATTTGAAGAATTTAATTAACAGTCATATGAAGAAACTTAAAAAACTAATGGGTTTTTCTTTGGACAGCTGTTCAGTTTGCTCTTAGATAGTGCTGTCATTCTACAGCAGAAAACAGAGGTAGGCTGTCTCAGTTTAACAGAACAGATAAAGATCTTCCCAAACATAAAAAACATTAAAAAAAATCTTAGTATTAAAACATTAAGAAAATGTTTAAAAATAGCTACACTGCCATTTTTCATGCTGCCCTATCAAACTATGAATTAAACAGGGTGTTAAAAAAATAGGGAGCCAGCTCTCAACTGAAGATCAGTGTGAGCTGACACCACTAATCTTATTAGCATCTTCTGAAAAGCCCATCATATATCCTTCCCTTCCCTTCCCTTCCCTTCNGAAAACTTACCTTTTCATACTTGCATCCTTCCCTTCCCTTCCCTTCCCGAACCTTCCCTTCCCTTCCCGAACCTTCCCTTCCCGAACCTTCCCACTTCCCTTTCTCTTCCCACTTCCCTTCCCTTCCCCAACCTTCCCTTCCCGAACTTTCCCTTCCCTTCCCTCTTCCCTTCCCTTCCCACTTCCCTCTCTTCAATTTTTTTCAGTTTTCATTGCTTCATTCAGAAAGTCCAAATAATTATTGCCTTCCTTTTACTACACCCTCCTACTTCTTTTGAAGAGACTGATTTGTACAGTCATGGAAGTGCTATATTTTTGTGATTTATGTTCTCTTTGTGTGTTTAACTTGTTTTCTCACAGTTGTTGCATTTCACTTTCTTAAAACTCTTTTCTTGGGCTGCTCTTTCTTACTGTGTGTTTATCATCCAAAGTAAATTTCATACCAATCACTTATATCTAAAATAAAGGTTCTGAGGAAATGTGCAGAAATTCAACATAATTTCTGCTGTCCTGCAGCTTAAATAACACACCTGAGAAAACCACCCAGGAAGCCTCTGTATTTGACTGAGAGACTGAAGTTTTTTTTCTGTCCCCCCTCTTTCATTTCAGGCAGAAAAAGCCTCCCTATAAGCAGACTATAAGAGCCAAGGTTCCCTGTAGTAGAGACAGACAGCTTTATGTATTTTGATAATTCAGGTTTCTTAGCTGACTGCTACTTTCCTCTTCCCCACCCCATCCAAATAAAGAATGAAAGGAGAATGAAATGAATGAGATCCCACCCTTCTTTGAAGGCCATTGCGAAGCTTCCATTGCCTTTATCCAGGTTAAGGCACTTCTGAATGTTTTTTTTAATCATTTACTCTGTTTCTGATGTTTTCAAGCAAAAGAACATAACAGTCCTTATAAATATCCCACAAAACTGGGAAATTGTCTGGAAGCAATTTGATCCCAGAGAAGCAAGTGTTGGTGTTTCTACCCTACCGGAAGCAGAGTCCAAGAGGGCTTTTTTAACCTACATTTATTCTGCTTTGCAGCCTATTGTGAGCAATAGCTGTACCAATAGTAATTTGTCTCTTAAAAAATGGGAGTTCATTTGATGCAGTGCTATGCCTGCTAACAGCATGCTCAAAGCTGTGTGTTCCTCTGCTATACTCATCCACTCTTACCAGGCACTGGTGCCTGCTATCCTCCACCACAAGACGATGGCTTTAAGACCAGTCATAGGATGTGAGTTAAGGTTTGGTAGAGCGATCTTTCTTAACAGGGCTCCTGCCTTGTTCTGTGCAGATCCTTCTGCTACAGAGTAGTGGGGATTTGGAGGGAAGGTCTGAATAATGCTTAGTCACAAGGTGATGTCCTGGTCCTGCAGCAAAGATGTTTGACAAGTAAGGAGAGCTATGGGCGACACATTCTGCAGATCAGGCTCTGAGAATAAAGAACTGAATCCTGTTACCGCCTAAAAAAATCCAGCCAGTGCTGGTAGTTGTTATTTCCCAAGGGACCTAGCAATCCTTGCCCTATATGAGCAGGATTCAAATTAACAAAAAATGAACACAGCTAGTGAAAAAATTCTAGCATGGGTGGAAACTATTGTGTATCTTTTGGAGTAATATTGAATTTTTTCCTTAATTAACAGAAGAATAATATGAGAAGTGTGTTGCTTTCAGGGACCAACTAATCAATTTTCTGAAAGAATAAAATATACTTTCTCATTTAACCAATTGGATCCTCACTAAAGAGATAAGAGGCTTGTGGCAGAGAACTGGAATTACAGGGCATATGCTTTGTTGTGCTCGTAGCTGTGACCAAAGTAAACCAGAAAAAGGAAGCTGATTCTATGAACATGGCTCTTCTTCTTATGGAATTCAATGGACCAAAAGTCTGAGTATGCTTCACGTGCTGCTCTTTGTGGCCAGAAGGAGAGTAAGGGATGGAGGTCAGGGAGTTCAGTCAGTAATTCCTTTGGGATAGAGAAACTCGTTAAGCTTAAAAAGAGTAGGGGAGTTCCAGGCATGGCAGTTTCTCACAGTCCCTCTTTTGTTTCTCCCTTCAAGAACACGTCATGTTGAACTTTCAGTAGTAGCTAATTCAGTGCTGAATCAGTCACTAAAACTTTCAGAGTAGTTGTGCTTTTGGAAAGGAAGAATCTGAGGAGAGAAAAACCCTGAGAAATGAAATAAAGGAGGAGGGAATTCTCAGTGTCTAGGCCCTGGCAGAATTAAAATTTCACCATGTGTGTCACAGTTTGAAATTAAGCAGACTAAAATGTCTCCTTTTCTTGAAAACTCCTTACAGTGAATCCCAACTATGTGCTTAAGACTTACTGTTCTCACTGGAAATGAAACATCAGAAACATAAAAAAATCTACTTGCAGAGAAGTGCTCTAATTAGTCACTTTCTGCATCCCCATGGCTCTACTCTTGCAATGGCATTGACGCAGGAGTCGGTTCTGTCCAGCAGCATCTCAATCTATCTGCTTTCATATGGCTGGTTCTGCTTCACTTATTTTGACTCCTCTGCATTCCATCTGACTTCCAAATTTGTGTTTGGCTCTGGCAACCCAAGTGCATGTCTAGACATGTGAGTGTGCTCTGGTAATGACGCATCCCTTCCGTTGATGATGATGTAATTTTTCCCATCAGTCCTAGTTTTGGTGAAGAATTTAGTACTAGCAATCATTCACATGAAGCATCAATAACATCTGCTCATCCTCTTTTTTCCTAGACTTGTCTCTCTTTGAAAGGACCATCTGTTTCAGAGTACTTGCGCTCTTCTGGAATGCTCCTTTTACTTTTTTGTTTCAGAGTTTTATTCCTTTCTTTCCATCAAGCTCTGTAAAACTCTACGTTCTTCTGGTTCTGATAACTGTCTATCAGGTTTGGATCTTTCCAACATGTCATGTTCTCATGATTCCGTTGTGCCTTAATTTTCTTTCAGTGCCTTGCCTCTGCTTAGCCCTTCTTACTCTGCTCCCAGAAGCTCTTGCCGTAAGTGACCATAATGATTTGGTCTAACAGTGACTCTTGTGAAGTCACTATGCTGACAGATTTCCCTGTGGTAAAATATAAACTACATATGCTGTTACACTCAGTGAACTACAGTGTTGTTTTGTTTCTTTTTCCCAGCTTCATCCTAAACTAAACACATCTTTGTCTAACCACTGTTATCAGAAGAATTAGTGCCATTCCTTGTGGTGCAGAGGCTTTTTGGAAAAAAAATACAAAAAATAATGTCTTCTTCAGAAATATTTTCGGAACTGCCAAAATGGCTGTTGAAATTTGCTAGACATGTTCTTCTAACGTAACCTTGATTAAACCAAGAAATGATGCTTGAAATGTTTGAAATGGAGGAAATGTTTGAATGGATGCTTAAAATATTTATGAGGAAGTTTGTTTTTCCTTCTAAAGACTGTGTGTTAAAGGCTCTTCACTGACCTGTGAATATTTTGTTATAGAGAAAATAATATGGTGTGTTTCACATTTTACATTGGTTTTGCTCATCAGAGATAAAATGGGTTTCATACCCAAACAGTATGTTTTGGAAATCAGGGAGGCTCACTCTCAGTGTAGCCTGAAATGTGCTTTGCGATCTTTGGCTTGCTGATAGATAATACTATCTTCAGACACCAAGCATCCCAAGGTTTATTTCATAAACACTTTTAGATCCCGCAGTGGAAAGTGCTGCATGTGGTTTACAGTTAATGGTGTCTAACCTGAAAAGATGCTGTAAGTCTACCTCATGATTTTTTCAGCTGTTCTTGTGGGTAATGTCCTGGTTACATCCCAGGGCAAAATCCTATCTGGATTTCTCATGTTCATTTTAACTGGAATGAATGCCATGAGTTTAGTCACACAGAGGAAGTGTTCACAGTGTTCTTCTTTAGGCAATTCATTCAGATGATTAAGTTAGGAAACTGGTCTCCTTAAGCTCCCTCTGTCAGTGGAGTGGGACGTTCCTTCAGATGACAACTGACAGCAGGACCTTAACAAATGTGTCAGTAGCTGTATCTGTGCTGGTAAAAAGGAGGAGGTAGAAAGGATTGCACCCACATTCTTTTGGCAGATTTTTTCTAGGTCCAACTAGGTCCCTTTCCATAGCACTGAGCTTATCTGGATTTTCGTCTGGACTGTGTACATTGGCTAGATGGTTTTAAGGCATAAGAATTTTTATCTCCGGTTCAAATTGCCTTAAATACTTTGATAGGCTGTGCTACAAAATATAATGCAGACTGTCCAGACAGTGGCCACCATCTGGAATGAACCAGCACTAGATTACAACTTGCAGAAGTCTTGTAAGCTCACTTCAGAACAAGCCTGGGAGCAAAACAAAATACATGAAATCAGAAGGAACAGAACATCAGATTAAAGAGGTAAACAGCAGAAGTGGACTTCCTGTGGTGTGGGTGTTTTCTTCTGGTTATTTTTTGTTTGCTTGTTTGTTTGTTTGTTTATTTTCCAGGGGAAAGCTACTGAATTAAGCTGTGATCTTTCCACTGTTGCTAAGCAATGCCCAAGTCACCAACATCACTGGCTCTTTGCTTTGGCTCTTCGCTGAAGCACTGAACACCAGACTTCAGCGCTGAAGTACGATGTCACCCCATATTGGGTGAAATGAGTAATTGTGGAAAAATTAAAAAACAGGGAGGAAGACAGATGGAAACATTACAGAATTCTTTTTATGTAGTTAAACCAAGGCTTTGTTTCCTGACTGGCAGCTCCCCTCTCTCTTGGCTCTTGGCTCTGTCTTATCTCTCCTCCCATCTGTCCATGTCCTGATTTCCCTTTGGAGATGCCAAGTTTGAACCCAAGACTACGCTGAGACTTGAAACATTTTAACATTTCCAGACAGCCATGTGCATTCATACAGGTGGGAACAGAATCTCTGTGGGTTAACATCTACCTAGCAGAAAGTCAATAACCTCCTTTATCCCTCACCTTCCTCATACCTCTTACCCAGAAGAGTGCCCTGCTCTGCAATGCCAGTGCTTGCATGACACTGCAGTGAAGGCTTTATACCAAGTAGCATGGAGGAAAAAGCATCTGCAAGTAAATAGTGACAGTTCTGAGTATGGTTATGATCATAATGTCCAGTCCTAAATGCTAAAAATCCTATACTGTAGCTCTTGAACTAGAACCCTCATGGAGAGTACCCCATTGTGCTAGGCAGGGAATGAAAATGGTTCCCGCCATGGAGAATTTACAATCAAAATACAAGACTGGAGAAAGAAGAGGTTATTGCACATAGATAGGGAAAATACATGCTAAAAACAGAGGTGCATTTCAATGTATTTCCTTCTCCTCTTCCCTTTCAGTCAAGTACAACACTGCCAGTGGAAGGATGAAGCAGTCCCACCTTAGGGTCATTGCAGTGTTTTTTAGTTCCTTTAGGTAGCTGTGTTATTTGTATTCTTGCAAAAAAGGACTATAGCATGCACTCTGTTGTCCCTTATAGTGTAACTTTGCAATCAGTAACTGGAGAAGGGAAAAAGTGGGTATGGAAAAGACAATTACGTCTAATCACTTTTGGAAACCCAGAAAAATTTTTAATAGCGGTTCACTAGCTTCTTGACTCTTCAGCGTTCCAATCTTCAGTTGCAGTATACTGCTTAAATGATGTCTTTCAGGAAAGTTTTGTCAATATTTTTTTAAAATAGTACTGATTTAGAAAAGTTTTTAATTGTCAAAAAAAGCATGGACAAAGGATAGCATAAACAGGAATGATTTCAAAGGAAAAAAAGGATGTGCCTATATGGGGACAATAATAGATAGGCTAAAGGATGAAAAGATAATGGTGTTTTGGTCAGGTTCCTCTGAAGGCTCAATCTGTTGTATGTTAGATCCAGCTGCCCATTGCCCAGGGGCCTCTTAGAGCTGTTGAGAGTTACTGGGACACAAGAGTGCTTCAGCCCATGCCCTACTTACACACTCTTGCTTTGAAGGCTGCCATAAATCTGTTGGCGAAAACATTCTTCACCACCCAAAAATACCCTTCAAAAGAAGTTTTTTTTTGAAGGAGACAACCTCCCCAGCTGCCTTGCATTGCTATTTTGGTTTCTTGGTACCATTTGCTGAACAACTGTGTATGCTGCTATTCCTGTCATCCTGTGGGTACAGTTTTACCAGGGCCACTAGGAGGGCTGGAGTTCCCTTGGCCAGGAATATGATGTAGGAACATCTTCACAGCTCCTCATTCCCCTTCAGGTTTGTGGCTTTTCCAGGTCGTTTCCTGCTTGGTTTCAATCCTCCCCTCTAGGCAGGAGGCAGCAGACTCACTTCTTTGTGACAGATGGCCCTCATTGACATGAGTCCCTTGTAGCTCTGCTGTACTGCAAGCCCTCTGGGATCAGGGAAAGGGACACTGTTTAATACAAAAATGTATCACCATTTACTCTTTTGGATTTTCCTTAAGATCTATGAACCCTTAGAAAACAAAACAAAGGAGAGAGGCATTAGGGAGAAAGGAGGATGGTGAAAGGTAAATCAGAAAAGAAGGGAGAATATTCTTGCACTGGTAGAGCAGGTCTGATCGTCTGTCATTGCTCTCTACAGATAATGAAACAGTGAGTTGGGTCAAAGGAAAGGTAAAGTAAGATTTTACCTAGTATGGTCACAATATTTTGCTACCTGTGGGCAAAAAGTTTTCTAGTAGGAAGTTATTTATATATATATATATTCATATTTTCGTATTTTCATATTTTCAGTATTTCATATTCAGTAATTGCATGTTTGCCAATAACTCTGGAGTCATCAGAGCATCCTCTTACAGCAGTGGACAGGAGCATTATTCTTTCTGAATGTAGTTATGATAATTGTTTTCATGATAATTTGTAGTTATGATAATTGTAGTTATGATAATTGTTTTCGGTGGATATAATGTATTTCCTCATGCTCAAATGCAGCTATACTTTACTTTCTTTATTTAGTTCTGAGGGACAGGGTGTTTTCATAATCTACTAGAAAAAGTGTTTGTGAAAAATCCACTGCTTTTTTACTCAACAAATTACTTTTATAGGCATTCAGCATTGAACCTCCTTAGTGTAACCCACTCTTGCCTGCACACACACAAATACTCCCACATTTTTAGTACTTTACACTCTGCGGCACTCCAGCTTTTGTGAGAGTTAACTGGTTTCTATTTCTTCTTCCATTGTCAGCAGAATGGTGCTGAAATGTCTTGTAGAATCTTCCTTTTTATTGAATATTAGGAATAACTTACTTCAGACAGCAGGTTGAATAGTCAAGAAATAAAACAAAAAATTAAGAAATGTTCCTTCCCATATAATTTTATTTAAGTCCTTGCATGATTAATTTAATAATAAAACTCTTACTGACTTCATCCAGGAGAGGTTTGTACCTGGTCTAGGATGTATTGGAAGAATAAGCCTAGAAACGGTGCTGGATGCACTCTACTCCTAAACCAAACTAGTGGTGGTTTGGTTTTCTGAAGGAGGTAAAGGCCTGAGCCTTAAATGGGCCAGCAATTCCTCTTTTTCCAGTCTGTTCTCTCCAAACCCACGAAGAGGGAGAATGGCCCCATAAGCATCAGTGCCCATGAGGCTGGAACATCAGTTGTGTGATTGACACATGAATAGAGTATGGGCTTTCCAAGACGCGTTTATCAAGGGGCAAAGAAAGTGGTGGGTAAGAGGAGTCTCATGCATACCTTTCCCATGGCATACAATTTGACTATGAGTCAAGTGCTTTATCCCCATGGCAGCCTAAGGGAGCCACCTTTGAGCTCTCCCTGCTGAGCAACCTGGCTGCATGGCAGTGAGCTCCCCTTGAGCTGGGAAGCCTCTCAAGGCTGCTCCTTGTGACCTGGACTCTTCTTTGGTAGGTGACTGCCATCATGCATAGCCTCATACTAAAGTGCACTAAGATTTTGCCTTGGTAACTTTGATCTTTGTTTTGGTAACTTCGATGCTGCCTCGGTCATTTTGAATCATTTTTGTGTCCTTTGCTCAGTACCATAACAGAGTGAGCCTTGCCATCAAATGTTGGTAAGTCACAGTTTTAAAACATCGCATTTCAATAAAACCACTTTTGCCGATATCTTTGAAATTAGTTCTTTAAGTGGTCTAAATTGCCCATTCACAGCGAACTTGCATAGTCAGAAAAATCTTGAATCAGAATTCACAAGAGAAACACACGATGTTCTTAGAACATTTTCTTCAGAAAAAACTAAGTTTAGGGATCAAAGCTTCATTGTAGTCCTATGTGTTTATCTGTAAACAATGGACATTTTCTGGTATCTCACTTCAAGAGTTCTTTGCAGAATTATTATGGATATGTATAATAATGCATAATAAATATTATGAAATATCCTCTGAACTAAATAGGGGATACTTTAAAAAGCAGTCATCACTCCAGAGAAAACACTTTTTATGAGTCTTCACTTTCAATTTAACTGGAGATGCCACAGTGACCATGCTGTTTAATTGGAGATTGGAAGGACTTGTTTTTGGCCTTCTTTTACATGTTTCTATTATAATTTTTGTTTTTTCTTGTACTAATTTCTGATCAGAACAAATATTAACAAATATTAACGGCTTTACAAATGTCGAAGAACGTTTTATTTTGTGCTTTATGCCTTTCCTGACAATGGTGTTTTCATTTGGATAAGAATGGCAATTATGGAATTGGTTTCTATGTTTTGTGATTTTCTTTTGAAAGTAATTTCACTTGAGATGAGCTCATCATGGATCAAAAGAGACTGCAGGGTTGTGCATGATGCTTGCACAGCAAATCACAGCCAATATTTTGCCTGTCTTTCAGCCCAGAACATTTTGCTCAACAACACACGACTTTGTCTTTGAATAAAGACCTTAACCTGAGAGAAATGTCACAACTAACCTTTATTCACTCTTCCATTTTCATTCACAGATCCCTTTTCTTGCATTTGCTCTTTGTCCTTGACACCCATTAAATCTCTGAAATGAAAGTGGAAGGTGCTTCTTACAGCTGAGCAGCACATCATCTCAGCCTTGTCTATCCCTATGACCCCATTTCAAAATTGGGGCTCTTTTCTGCATTCAAAAATTTTGAACCATTGTCTTTCTGACAGTTTCAAGTTCTAACCTGAAATATGCTGGGGCAGGCCTTGAATTATGATTCCTTTTTGCATTACAAATTCATTGCTTGTGGATGCTTGTCATATTGTAATGCATCTCTACACGGATGACAGGATTCAACTCTTGCCTGTTTTCATTGGCTTCCAGTGGTTGACTGAGCAGCGCTTCCTTTGTTTTCAGGAAGGGCACGTGAAATGTGCTGAGCAGAAACAAAACACATTACGCTGTAATTCACTGGAGTATTCTGTGCCCTTCATGCAATTTGCGTGACAGCCACTGCCTGCTCTCTGCTGGGGCATGGTTGGAATCTTTGCGTCTCTGACATTCCCTTATGAATTTCTTTCTTTTGTTCATGAAATGCCAAATTTATTTGTCACTGCAAAACATTATGTATTCTTGCTAACTGGGACATTCCTTTTTTTTCTTCCTTTCTCCCCAACCTGATCAGGACACAAGTTTATTCTACAATATAGTCTCCAGTGATAAATCTCATTCAATTTTAAATGTCTTATATAAAAGAGCCCTGCTTTGGAGACTATTTAATAGTATTTGAGGGTCAGATTGTGACTTGAATTTTGCATATCTATAAATCATGCAACCTACCTGAATCTTGGTTTCAAGCATACCGAATGTAAGCTTTTGTATTAAAAGAAGAGGTACAAAAGTAGTGTCAGAAATCTGTGAGCTTTCTGCTTTGCTGTATCAGCTTAGATCCCAGAGCAAAGGTGGAAGTGCAGGTAGTTGCTGCAGAGCAGACCATCAGTAAAAAAAGTGTGCTGACAAAGGGATGAGCATGTCTTCTTTTGCCCCATGTGGCTTCTCTGATGCTCTTGGGAATTTTTTTTTTTGTTTTGTGTTAAAACTGACAGCTGTGGCAGTAAGTAGAAGAGGTCCCTATCTATTTATCCACTGAATATTATCATCTGAACTTTGCAGAAAAGATTTCCTCTTTCTGGTTATTAATTTTCATCAAAGCTTGGCCATTTGCTGAATAATCAAAGGCCTTGCTCGCCTGCCCTCGATTAATCTGGGAATGAAACTCCTACAATATTTTAAGCAGTCATGTTGCAAAATACAGATGGACTTTCGTATAACTGTGAAGTGGAAGTTAATGCAAATATTTTCCTTTCCATTAAGATTTTGCCTATGTCCGTGGATGTACTGTAAGATAAGGTGTACTATCATGGCTCCTGGAATGACACAAGATCTCAACTAGACTTTATTTGTGATTGGCTAGAGGCCGAAGTTGACTAATCTTTGTAGGTTTCTTGATCATGATAAGTGAGACTAAAAGAAAATATGGTATAGGTTATATATAAATTACATATTAGAAATTATATATGCTTTTGGTCTAAAAGAGGCAATAATGTGCTCACTGAATTTCACCTGACTGTTCCTTCAACTTCTCCAGAATCCTGTGGCCAGGAAAAAAAGGGACTCACAACGTGTATGCTACTTGGGGATACCCTTTGTTGATTTACGTCATCATAAAAGTTCCCTGTCTTGTTCTCACAGTCATTTGCTCAGGTGAAAAATAAATAGTGTTTGTTTTTCTTTAGCTATTGAAAACAAGGTTATCCTGCATTTACAGTTTAATTTGCCATATGCAGTGTCAACTTCTCTTCTTTTTAGACATTTGACAAGTTCATAGCCAAATATTTTAGTATAAATCTATGTTTATGACTATGAATACTTCACACTGGCGAGATTTCAAACAAGTCTGTAGTTAAAATGAATTTCTTCATATGGTCCATTACGTTTTTCCTTCTACTGCAGGTGGTGGTTCTTGTGTATTTAAGATCTCTTAAAGATTGTTTTGTCATTTGTGTTTCTTTTACCAGGAATAACTCCACAGAGCAGCAGATAAATTAGTTCTTTCCAGGTGGAATGAGAAGGCAGGGTGCTGATTATTGCCATTCTGGGTGTGAGTGTAATGGGGTGTTGAGAAAAAAATAAGTTTGTGGTGTTTCTTCGCAAGCTGGATGTATTCAGTTCAAGAATAGCTTCTTCTGGAATGAAACAAAATTGTTGTTGAGACATTCAAAAATAACTAAAATTGTACTCCCCTAGTAGTTTCTATATAGATGGTCAACAAGCTTCTTCATACAAAGAAACTGTGTTTGGAACTCATTTGTCAGAAAGAAAGAGTGTAGTTGTGTTTTTATTGTTTTGTTCCTTCATCCCATTTAAGTACAACTAAGTCACTATGTGAACATCTTTCTTCCATCTTTAAATACAATTAGTGGAGCCTTCTTTATCATCAGCCCAAATTACTGCCAAAAACTTTCCTGACAAATTAAAGCTTTATTTTGAGACTGAAAAATTATCTGTCTATGAAAATTGGACCAGAAAAGTTTGATGACATTTAGTTGCTGTTCCTGAGCTTGTTTGAGTCATGTGACACCATTTGACTAAGGAGCACAAGCATTCAGCAGAGGGTTTGTTCTTTATAATGAAATTATGAGATGCTTGTTATCATAGCTCTTTTCCATCTGGCTTCCTATCATTAGACAAAGTATGTTGTCTGACTTTTTTTTTCTTTTTTTCTTAGGGTTTTGCAAAATTCTGAAAAACTAATTGTTGATACTAGAGCCAACCAGCCATGATAGCTAAATCTAAAGACATACTACAACATCAATGAGCAGATTATCTTGCATCTTTTAATGCCTTCTCATCTACAAACCTTTTTCCTTTTCCTAATAACCAACAGGACTAGCAAATGTTCATACTGACCTCTTTCTTGTTTCTTGTGTACTTGTTTCTTCTCAAGATGATAATAGAACTGCTATTCAGTTCAAAGGAACAGGCTCAGCATCTGTACAAACAGCAAACAAACCATCTGTGATAATGAAGTTCTGTTGCCTGTGTGTGTTAATACCAAAATCCAGGGGGGCTGTGTCTGCTCCTCGAGTTTGATTGGTTGGGAAACCATGCTGTGGTCACAGAAAACTGCTGGGATGAAGGCCCTGGCAGCACCTTGTGGAATGTGAACAATGTGCATGCTACATCACAGCCTTTTTGTATTTGGTGAGATTAATCAGCCCCCAGATGTATGGGATAGCAGATGGACACATTGTGGCTGCGTGCTTTGTGCACAGCTCAGGGTAATTCTGCTCTGGCAGATGCTTATCAGTAAAGAGGATGTTCTCTAAGCTGTGACTGTAAAGTTTTGGTATAGCTCCGTAAGTTGTTCTTTATTTTTTTAGTAAAGACCTCACTTAATAAAAATATGAAATTTGAAATTTTAATGTCCTTAGATTCCTACACACAGTTTTATTGGCTATGCCAAATGTTTTGTGCTAGCATGCCCTGATGTTGTCAAACCTTCAATATATTGCACCTCTGACACAGCTGAGCATTTTTTTCATTCTTTTTTTTCTATGCAAAGTATTAGAAATTAATTCTGTATTTGTTTGATCAGTGATAAACTGCTTTCATCCAATGAACTGTGAGTCTGTTGCATTTGAATCCCTAAAAAAAATTAAACTCTAATCACTACAGTGATCTAAGTATGTGATTATCTCCAGAACCCAAGACAGAGTAAACTTTTTCATTTGCATTTTAAAAGCAAATCTTTCTAGGACCATCTTAAATAAATACACTGGCAATAAGGAAAGACAGTGAAAATGCAATTAAGCAAAGACAATTGATTACTAGAAAGCTCTCTGATAAGACTCATGATAGTACAGTTTTAAGTTCAAAGCCAACATAGCTTGGATTCTGGCATAACATGTGGTCCTTTCTCTTACTGACACGACAAGCTGAAAGGAGTTGTTTTGAATTCACCTTCAAACTTAAGATGAAAGCTAATAGGATGAAAAAAGGTCAGGATTTGTGGGAGACTGTTAACAGTGGCCAATTTTCAGAATATGAAATACATCTGTGGTAGTTCCATCAAATCCACTAAAACTATCGCTGGAGTAAAGCAGGCTTCAATGTAGATAAAGATGACCATTAAAACTGAACATCAAACCTTGATAGAAAGTATATTGAAGTCCATGAAAAGTCTTAGGTTCTCTGTTTTGATTCTTTCTCTCTTTTGATATACAATTGTTCTTGCAATTATTCTCCTTTTTTTCTTAAATCACAGCCACTTATTATAATATACCAGTCTTCACAATTATTTTCAAGCTACTCTATTCATATGATCTTGAGTATGCCTGGGTCTTGTGAGTCTTGAGATCTGAATCAAAATTGTAACAACTTACACATCTTTTAGGACAGGCATTTAAAACTCTCTCTATGTCTATAAATGTAGACTTCTCACAGCTGTATCTAATGCCTGGGAGATGTGGACACCAACCAAAACTGAGCATCATATCTATTTTAAGGAGCGTGAATACATTCAGTTGTAGAACAGCAGCACATCTTGGCTTTTTAGAAGCATTTAATTTTTTTTTGTCCAGATGCTATGAAACACCTTTTTTCTTTAAGCTTGAATAAAGATACCAAGTGACTACTGATCCTTGAGTATAATGAATGTTCTGCATATGTGTTTCCTTGGTTCTAATGGAAAAGAAAAATGTAGGATAGTGAAACTCATTTATATGGTATTTGTAAGTCAATTTGAGTTTCCTGCAAATAAGTGTTTACCTCACATGAGATTCCTCCCTTTTAGGCTCAGGATTCAGGAGTTTTCCCTTTACTGAAATGTGAAGTCATGAATTGGTGGGAATACATGTACAACTTCTTTTGTATATCCATTGTTGTTCCCAGGTTAATGAGCACTTGCACAGATAATGGCAAGAATATGTTCTTCAGAAAAAATGTCAGTCAGAAAATGCTGATTGTTAGGAATGGTTGTATAACATCCTAGGGGTGGAGGTGGCCTGGCTCTGCTTCCTCACTGAGCACATTTTCTCTGTATCTGATAGATTCATCCTGCATCATGAGAATAAGGGAGTGGGTGAGATGAGATTTGAATCGGCAAAATCAGTATTCCACCATATAGAAGTCCAGGGCAGAAAATATTACCTTTTATTTGAAGGAGGACAGGACTTTGCCTAGAAGATTTTGCAATTATATGATGTCCCATGTTGTGCTGCTTCTGCTGTCTTCAATCTCATTTCTTCATTTTTGTTTCATGTGACCCTGAAACTGTTTTCTTAATATTGTTGCTAAAGATCTGTTCAGAGTACTACAATTCCTGTTCTCCCTTCTATACTGTCCACATGCCACAAGTCATTTGCCCATCCTGCTTTGTTGCCAGGCTCTTTCCTTGCCTTGCTGGCATTTGAACTTCCTGAGCAGCTTCCCAGATCTGACCATGACATGCTTTAGCACAGCGTTCTCATTAGCTTGTGGATCACCTTTATCACCTCTGAGAGAAAGGATTGTTAACGTGCTGGTGTGCCTGTTCTGCATTTCTAGGCAGAGTAATTGTCACTTAATACACCACTCAATATTGCAGCAGTGCAAACGATCATGGATAAACAAGGTCCTGTCACCACTGTGTGTTACATTCTGTTCTTTCTATTAAACCAGCCTGTAAATTAGCAATCCATAAAAAAAAAGGATCAATAGCAAACCTTTTGTTACTGGTAGAGAAACAATTTAGGGATATTTTACAACTCCAGTGCTTAGTGCTTTCTCCTCACAATCTGACGGAAATGCTTAAAACAAAACACCTTGTAATGAGGTGGCTGTTGAACAGTAAACTTCTGGGGGTTTTATTGTAATTTTTATTCTATTGTTTGGAACAGCAATGGGATCTGGAGTGTGGAAGGGGCATTGTTAGAAAAGTTTGTTTCTATAACAACACAGTGTAAAAATGGAGTTCCCTCGCTTAGCATCTTTCTTGAAGTGGAAAAATACCAGAGTTTATTTCAGATGCAAGGTATTGGATAGCACTAGCGGTGTGTGAGACAGCAAGTAGAGACAGATGGAGTTTAAAGCAATGCTCGTGTGTGCGCAATATTGCTCCCAGGTGATAAAGCTGTTTTTAAAATTTTCCTAGGGTTTTCAAAAGCTGCATATGTGTGTGCTCACCTGAAATCATGTTGCTGACTCTGCTTTCTAACCTCTCCTTATGATGTTAACATTTTAGGAAGGAATCATGTTAGGGTATTGTACCTCAGTAAAGTCAATTCACCACCACCCTAAGATTGAGCATTATTGTGAAAACATGGCCTGTAAATCTTCCCAGTGTCAAAGAAAGAAGGAAACAGAATGATTTTGTGGCTGCCTGGGTGAATGTCTTTGTGTCAGCTAAAATATGTGTACCTGGTAGTTCTTCTTCATCCTGTTACCTGCAGGACTTCCAGGACTATTCAGCCAGAGCCTGGATTAGCCCTATTCCACCTGGTATTACTGTGACAGAACTACTCATAAGGTTTATGAAAGTTCACAGTATTGCTGATTTGATGTTACCTTTATTTCTGTCACCTCCTCTTGCACACATACTGGCACGTAGGTGTCTAACTTTCATTGAAATGTACACAAAAGACTAATTTAGAGAAGCCTTTTCTGGGCTGCTGAATAGCTGTGACTTGGTGACTAAGTTAGGCTTTGTTTTTCAGCTTGTTTTTTCATAGTTACTCAAATTCATGCGAGATATTTTAGGTGATACACTCAAAGATTGCATTTTCAAACCAGAGAATCCAATATATTAACTTCCTGTCATTGGTCCCATTACATTTGAGTCAGTTTACTCTGATTTCAGCAAGGAACTGCCAAACTTTTTTAAACTGTCAAAAATGCAAAATTAGAGTATTCTAACTGTGATTGTGACCTATGGAACATCTGTTCTCTTTCAGGTCTCCTCCAATACCTCCTTCCAGGTTATAAGGCTTTGCATGTTGTGCACAAGACTGTGTAATTGTCACTCCTCGTAGCTAGTCCCATGGAGTTAAACCAGCTGTTCTAACTGGTTTCTAGCTTATGCAGTTTGGATTCACTGGTCAGCATAGAACAGATAACCTTAAAACCAAGTCACGTTGCAAAAGGGAGCCTGCCTTGGCTCAGAGGAGAGCAGCAGGCAGCAGTGGGTCAGTGGGGTCAGTGTTGGCATGGTGTGTGCAGTGCTGGGTTCTGTGCTGTCCAGATCAGCAGCCTGACCAGGTGAGCTGGGTCCTTGTTCCTCCTGGAAGCCTGGGCAGAAGGGTTGTGTAGAGGAGGTGGTCTGAGAAGGAGAAACTGATGTC
Organism: Origma solitaria; assembly: GCA_013397895.1. Taxonomy (NCBI): domain Eukaryota; kingdom Metazoa; phylum Chordata; class Aves; order Passeriformes; family Acanthizidae; genus Origma; species Origma solitaria. Next base: position 13,483 of record VZRL01003869.1, on the reverse strand, counting down.
CTTGGTGGCTTTGCTCCAAGATGCAGTAGGGTTGTGGCCAGGAAACATGTCCAAGCTTTGTGAGAGAAAAGGATTCCTTGGTTGACAAAAGGTCAGAACTGTCTCTGGGTGGAGCAGGTACTGTTTGGTCTCTCTCTCATCTGCCTCTTCCCTTCTTTGTGGTAATGTGTGTGCATTTTATTTGGGTAGTGAGGGAAAGAGATGTGCAGTAGGTGGAAGCTCTGTTCTTTGGAAGCTCTTTTCTCCAGTCTGAAAAAGCATTAAACTTATCTGCTCCATCACAAAAGTATATATTTGTTTTCTGCAAAGGGAGCTCTCAAGTTTAGCTTTGCTTATTTAAACGCCATCTTCAGAGAGAGAGAGAACTATGCTGGAGAGAGATACGTGCAGAGATAAATCCTTGTGGGGAGGACATGGTGTGCATGCCCTCAGGAGGAAATGGTCCTCCAACCCCCCAGCTTCTCATGAGGGGATGCAGCAGCAATACCTCTGCTGGGCTGCATGCAAGGCCTGGTACAGGCAGGAGTCTTTTCCCTTCCACCATGGGGAAAAGAAGAAAGGCCAGGTCTCTGGGAGGCTTTTTCTTTCACAGAAGGGATGTACGTCCCTTCTTTGCGATCTGAATTCTAGCTGAATATTAAGATAGCTCTGTGTACAGTTGGAGCAGTACAGGCTTGCATGCTGACAGATTCAGCTTGCTCTTTCCAGATTGCTAAAGCTTATTTTAAAAGGTCTTGTTATTGGACATCTTCCATTGTGTATCTAAAGCCACTGATATCTTGCTGTCAATTAAATGAAAACAAGTTGCTGTTACTTTTCAATTTAAGGGGGACCTCTCAATAAAAATATGTTTACCAACAGTTACACGTATGGAAGTGTTTTAAAAATATTTTAAGTGCACCGCAATTACCTAAGGGTGTGAAACGAAGTTGCCTCTGTTCACTGCGTCACAAGCAAGGCCTGAAATTCAGTGACTATCGGGGTTGCTGGGCTGTTTTTCCATATATATGTGGCCAATAAAATGAGAAGTCTTATCTCTAGGCAAACTCATTTATATTTTCTAAGGTTTCGATGATTCTTTCTGCTAGGAAAGCTGTAGTATGAGTTTCTTAAGCATATACTTACATCTTTATAGTTGCAGTGAAACACTGATACGTGAAACACTGATGCACTATTCCATGCTTTTAAACATTTACTTTCTACCATATACCAGTGCATAATGCAGGAAATTTTGAAAGACAACTGTGTATTTCTGAGAAAAACCTTTACTTTTAGCTCAGAAAAATATTATCATGGTTTATGCAGTCATATTATATCAAAATAGATCTGGTTTTGGTGGAAAATTCATTCACATTAGGACATGTGAATCTATAATTGTAAAAGTAAGCCTCCTGCGGTTCATGAAGCTAAAATACTCGTGGGTGCAAAACTGCTATAGTTTTGTGCAGAAATAGAAATGTTAAAGCACATGTACTTCACTGCACGTGAATCTTGGGTTCACATCAGAAAAGCTGGTTAACTGTTCTGTGTAACACGTGTATGTTGTGGTGCTGCTGTTCTCCTGATACTTTACAGTACTTAGAAAAGACTGAGGTGACTCACTTGCAGAAAAAAAACCATATGGGACTTGAAGCATTTCTAATAATGGAAAGATTGGCAAGGGAAAGTGATTATTTCCAAATTTGTTTCATTACAAAGCTCTTAAACTTTTTTTTTTTTTTAGTGTACTGGAGCACAATATTTGTAACAGAGGGTTCACTTGCTTCATATATGTGATGTTCAGTACATAAATTAGCTAAATGTGTCAAAAGACAAATTATATAGAGGGACATATTATCAGTGGTGTTATAGCTGTGGGTTCTACTGGTCACATCAGTCTTCTCACTGCAGTTAAAATTGATCTTGAAATCTGTGTAAACTGAATTATCTTCCAGTGAGTTTGAACAATAATGTAAATACAAGTCAGAAGGAAAAGACTTTCCATCATGATATTTCAGGCATGCTGTGAGCTAGAAGTGTCTGTTCCATAAACAGGATCAGATGTACATGAAGAGACCTCCTGTATCTTGTAAGGTTTCCATGACCTACAGGTGCAATATTACATTTCCTAGAAAAGCAGTAATCATGGGAAGTTTCTTCCTTGCAGCTACTGATGATATCAGCACAGCTTAGGGTCCCTTCTGCCTTGCTGCCAACTGATTGCATTAATATTTTTGTGCGTCTTCCTCCCCTTCCTGAGATCACTTGGACTGCTGAAATCCTGTGCAAGGGGCCCCACTAAAATTTGTCAATAGCTCTGTTCCAGCTTGCATTGACACTGTCAAGTGCCTTTGGCAAGGTGGGTGAAATATTAACACAGAATCATTGAATTGCTATGGTTTGAAAAGACCTCAAAGGTAATTGAGTCTAACCATTAAGGTGTCCAACAAACATCCCTAAGGACTGGTTTTCAGATATTCCTCCTTGTCACAGGTGGAATAGTGATCTGGAGGAAATGCTTGCTTCCAGGCAGATTCAGAGCTTGCTCTTCCTTCATTTTCTTCTCAGTGAACTCATTGCAGCTGAAACAAGAAAATTCTTAGTACATCAGGAAGAGACCTGTGCTTGGAAAGTACTGCTTGGAATTGAGATAAAGACACGCTGACACTTCTTTAAGTCAGTTTCTATTGTATTTCTTGCAGGAAATGATTATAAGTTATCCAAGAATGTGAGGGCAGTTTGCCCTGCTGCTCCTCCCCTGTACTCAAGGTCTCTTTTGTTATTTGTGTTGCCACACTGTGCCTCTAGACCCCAGCTGTGATCAAGTTCTCATTGTGCGAGGGACCATAGAAATGGATTGTATGCCCCTGCCCTTGCCACAATGACAGCACAGTTTAGCAGGGCAGGACAAAAAGGAGTAGCTAAGGTAACAGAGACCTGCTGAGACTTGTGTAAAGTCACCCAGCGAGCAGCAGGAAGGAGCAGCCATAGCACCATAGTCTCTAAGTCCCAATTGCCCAGCAAAACTACTGACAGATGCCTCTTTTTAAAGGAAGACTATCATTGCGAAAAGAAAATGTTCCTTTTGAAAATTTTATTGCTAAAAGATCTTTAGAAATGGCAGACAGAAAAGAAACTGAGAAGTCCTAGATGGGATCATTTGAAGAAGAATTATGTGTAAGTCTCCTTGACATAGATTTGAAATAAGACTTAGAGCATTTTTAGTGATGTTCTCCCAGTTACCAGCAGATTCAATGGAAGCTTCCTGTTGTTTCCTTGCATTTAGATAACTTAACAAATCCAGCTCCACACTGATAGTCAGCTCATAAAACTGGTACAGAAAAAAATTGTACTCACAGTGATTTCTTTTAAACAAAATTCTATCAGTAATTTATTAAAACCAGTATTTTCAGTTGGGCTGGCAAATGTAATTACATCAAAGAGAATCTGACTCCATTTAGTAAATTTGTTTAATTTTTATCAATATGAGAGTTTATTAGCAGATAGATTAATCAGAAGTAGAATGAAACACAAGAAGCAGTCTTGGAAAAAACTTACAGGTGTGTGCTACAAGTCCACAGTTTATAAATGATGTTAAATAGACAAGAAAGTAAAAAGAACAGAGGGATGAGAACAGTGAAGTGGTGAACGATGTGAATGATGCTCAAGTAAGTTTTTATTGACTTTTTGACAATACCAATATTGTTGGTATTCATACCAAAGTCTGGTAGGAATACTTGTCCAAATATTTATATACTTTCCCTGTCACATTATTTTTTCCATAACTAGGTTTTCCAGAACAGCTAGGAAATCTGCCTCAAAAAACAGTTGAAGTCCTGCTCATTATCTTCAAAAAAGGTAAGTATTCGACTGATTTGCCAGCAGTATCTTTTTGAGATATCTTGGTACAGACAGAGGGTTTTGTTTTATAACACTAAGTGCTGGAGAAATTCTGTTGGATTTGAGTAAATCCATTATTCCTTACACTTTAAACATGAAACTTAAACATTATCTAAGATAGATACACCATGTAATAAATCACACATAATTTCTGTTGGAAAAAAAAAGACTCTTGTAGACTCAGAGTGTTCACTGAAGTGTGTTGATTGCCTTGGCAATTTCAACTAAAATGTCTTACCTGCTGCATTTTTTGAATTATATTTGTACTTTTTATCCATACAAATACAAGAAAAGTTAATAGAAAATTGCCAGCTGTGAATTATGAGTTTCAAACTAGTGTTCCACTGGCTGCTGTATCACCTTTTAAGAAGTAAACAAAGCAGCAGTTGCCACATCACTGAGAATGACTAATTTCTGTAATGAATACCAATTAGGATATCAACATATTCAATGTTCTTATTCAATATTCTTGTTGTATTTCAATATTGCTATATTATTGCAAACTCATTTAAAGAGTTATGTGGTAAAAACATTTATTTTACAGAACAGAGAGAATGAAATCACAAAAATATTTCTATATCTTGAAAAAATGGGTCCATTTCTTTGAATTTAAATGGGCTGACTACAAATTTACATTTTTCTAGTGCAATATTAACATTTTGATTTAATTTTTCTTATTCAGAATGTTAAAAAAAAAAACCCCGAAACATAATTTTCCACCATATGGCAGTGCTGGCTTCTGAGCAGCTCCTGGGCTAGGCACTTTACTGTTTCTTCTATTCTGTCCTGAAGATGTTACAGTTCAGCAAAACCCTGCTTGCTCCTCTAATTTTATTTCAGACAAACAAGATAGGCAGGCAGCACTGATGAGGGACGACATGGTCTTGCTATACAAAGGTGGGGGAAAATTTGATGCGAGAATTTTTTTTCACTTGCCTAATTAGAGTCCTCGTTAACACATAGAGAATAAGATAGGATAATACACCAGCTACAAGTCTCATTTATCAAGGTGCACATTGTGTAGTTTATAGTGGTGCTCCTGACTGCTGATGAGCAGGAAACGAACTGCTTATGATGACAAAATAATAGTCTGTGCCTGCTAGGCCTTGTCTGTGCTAGATGGATTTTGCAAAAAGTGAGTCATGAGATCATCAGTCTCCTCACAGCTCTGCTTGGGACAAGATCTGGTGAGAGGATGCATGTAGGTACATACCTGGCAGCAATGGCTTTTGGTTTTGGGTGCTGGGTCAGATCTTTCCTTTGCCTCTTTGAAGTTTGGTGGTTCTGTCATTGGAGAGGAAGGGCATGGTTGTTCTAGCATTTAAACTTTAAATATTTCCCCGCTTTCTGGCCAACCTCTCCTTTGAACGTATTATATGATTGTGGTCATTTTGTTTGATTGGAAACTTAGAGAAAAAAAGAGAAAGTAGCATCATCTCAATAGTGGAACTGTTCGAATCCTGTGTATGATGTCATGCACGTAGATAAGGAGCCTAAGGCTTCAATTAATGAGTAAAACAGGTTTGTGTTTTGACAGCAGCAAACCACCTAACCTACCACCCAGCTGTCTGCTCTCCTTCACCACCTTGTCCCCAGAGCTCTCTGGTGAAATGACTGAGCTGCTCCTTAATTATTTGCTGAATTGCTTCAGATACGAAGGTAAAAGGAGGCATTTTGGTGCACTATAGCCAAATGGGCTGTAATTCTTGTACATTCAATAATGCAGAAGGTGCCTGAGCTGGACTCCTGAGAGCAGCAATGCAATCAGGATCTGACTTGCAAAAGAGCTGTTTCCTTAGAGTCAGGCTTTTCAAGGTGAAAAGAAATTCACACTTCTGTATAAAAGGTTTTGCCCCTGTGAAGACTTCTAGAAAGTATAGAGAGTTGGGTTTTATACCCTACAAATGCTTTTGAGGACAATGAGCCATTTCAGGGTCACACACTAAATAAGTGGGAGCAAACAGGAGATTTGTTCTTCATGAAGACTTCGTGACATACTGTGTGTAGTGACCTGCCTCACGAAGGTGAGAGAAACCCAGGTTCTAGTTAATGGGTCCCTTGGGGCAGATTAGAGTGAAACAGCCCCTAATGATTGGTGTTTGTAAATGCGGTTTATTTTAGAATAGTTTGGTTGCAATGTAAAACAGGTATATAGCCATTTTAGTTATTATTATCTATAGTAATGTATAAATATGAAAGCATAAAATATTACTTGAGAAAATGTATAAGGAAAAGAAAGAGAAAGAAAGAATCAGAGTAGAAAGACGCATAATCACCACCCATGGATCTGCAACGAGACTTAATTGTTGCTGCTGGTTGAAATTGTGGTCTTGATCTGTCTTGATCCATCAGGGATGGGAAGAAGCCCTCAAAACACAGAGTCTGATGAGTTAAAATACACTCAGGCTGGGTGGGAGCACCCAGGTACCTCCTCTGTGTGTGTGGGGAGTTTACACTGTCCCTTGCAACAGACTCTGGTTCTGGTGCAACACCTTTGGATCATGTGCAGTCCTCTGGTGGAAAGCTTCAGGAATGGGCTAGGGGGTGCTTCAGGGGTCTCTGATGATTTATGACTCCTCCTCATCTGCCTCACATCAGCGCAGTTGAGCCAGCAGTGCCCCATCAGACCTTCCCTGCAGGGAGAGGGCAGTTTCACAGCTGAGTCCAATCTCTCCCACCATGGAACTTTTGGCTCATTCCGAGCATTGTGCTGGTTTCCTGGCACATAAAAGTAAGTATGATTCAACTTCACATTGACTTCCTGGAGCTTCTACAGATCCCAAAATAAATATTATATTCACATTGCACGTAATGCTGACATGTTCATTCAATGAGCACTTACTGCAGATGAGAGTTATGTACAGTTAAAGTGTGTATAAACCTCTTAAAGTGATGAAGGGTACTCAGAGCTGTCTGATAGCAAACCTGTCACCCATGGCATTGCTTCGGGAGGAACCCCCACGGAGAACCAGAAGGAGTGGGGGGTTGTGTGTTGGATAAGATGTGCATACAGAGTACTCCCTGTGACACACAGGGAATGCAGAATACTGTGCCACTGTGAACTGCATGAAGGCCATTTTTAGTGAAGAATAATAGAATCACAGAATCCATTAGGGTGGGAAAAGACCTCTAACATCATAATCTCCAACCATTAATCCATCACCGTTGTGTTCACGGTAGTGCAGAACTGTTAGCCTAAGACTCCTGACTGTAAAGTCAGGAAAATCCCCCCAAAATCCCCTCCAAAGAGAGATGGGGAAAATAAAGGCTCTGTACGTTCCCAAATGTAAAATTCGTTGGAGACAAAGAAACCAGATCCCCTCTGGTGAGGAGGTATATCTGCAAAACAGCTCACAGTTATGCATAAACTCAATGTTTGTCTCACACAAAAAGAGAACTTACAGGCCAGGAAGATTTATTTATACTTAGAAAAAACTTTGCATAAATCCATAGTAAAAGGAAGTTTTCTTCAGGGAGATACAAATGATTTGTGAAAAATATTGCCTTAAGCTTACATGCTATACTGTAAACAAATATTATTTTCACATAGATGATATGGGTGATATATTGATAAATTCAAAATGTGCAAATATAAAGAAGGGCACAAATATGTGAGTTCTAAATTTAATCAAAAATTAATTAAAGAATCCTGTGAGGTAAGTGGTGTTCCATTACATTTTTTTTCCAAAACGAAGGAGAAAGGACTGGCTTTATACTCAGGTAAAGCAGATGCTCCCCCCTTCCCCCCCCTGAGGCTTGAGGTGTCATGAAAAAAAATGCTGTGGGAGGTGTCATGAAAAAAAATGCTGTGGTTTCTTAGTAATTTTTGCCTAAGTTATTCTTGTCTGTGCAAGTGTACAAATAGTGCTTTGCTGGATCTAGCAGTAAAAATGGGTCTAGGAGGTGCCTCTGGTCAGGTTATGATTGTGAAGACACTAAGCTTCCTTGCAATGCAGAACTGGAGTTTGAATTGATCAGTATTTCTACACAGAAGTGCTCCAGGCATTTAAAGGGTGGAGAACTTCATTTATCCTTGAGCAGAGTCCCTAGAAGTCCCATCACAGAGAAGAGACCATTGAATTGCTGGTTGCTTCATTTGACAAGGATAAACTATTAGAGAATCTATATTTTTACCGGAGATGTAATTCAATTTTATGTTCAATCTCTAATTCAATCTAATTTTCTGCATAATAAGGATACTGTGATTAATGAAATATAAATGGTCAACTGAAAAGGCAGTTATGTTCTTCCTCTGTTCAAGGTTGATACATGACCAGAAATACTATCAATCTGACTGGACAGATCACAATACAAAGATCACAACATTGATTACTTCAGAAATGTAGTATTGCATTCAGGCTTTGAGCTGACCTGTTTTGATTTAGCTGAATTACCCAAGCTTGGATCTGAAGTTTTCTGCAGCATAATTCAGCTATCTGATTGCCCCCCAAGTGTGTGATTAAGCTATCTGACATTCCTGTGCTGTTCTTTCCTTTTTCTACTCCTAGTTAGATTAGGTTCTGTCTTAAAATCCATTCTCTCATTCCTGCATTTGATTTCTTGTTTAGTATAATAATAATAAACAATTTCTTTCATTGCTTCTCACTCTGTTACTGAAAATAATCCTTGAGATGTGTTACTTCAAATAAAATTAGTCAAAGCCACTGCTCCACCTCCTTCACTCACAGGGGCACTAAATCTGGTGTGAACCTTGTGTTAACAACTCCTCCAGGACATAATCCTTACACTTGAGTCTTGGTTCACGCTCCTCAGGCTTTGCTTTCATCTAGTTTAACAAGTGTGGGTTTTTGGTTTTGTTTTTTCCTTTAAATACTCCCGTTTACAAAGTGGATTTTATTTTGGTGAAATGTGGGATTTCATCCCTGTGTCTGTGGTCCGTGTGCACACGATGCTGTTTCAGCTGCATGCATTGCCCAGCCCAGGTCTGTGAGAGGTGCCTCTTCTGCTCAGAGCATCTGCCAATGTCAGCAGTCAATCAAACAGCTGGTGTTGCTACAAGCTGAATTTAATTCACCTTCTAGGATGACAAGAATTCTTACCTGCCATGCAAACAGATAAGGATTTACTGTTAATATATTCTAGAAAGCTCTCTAGCTTTCAAATTTTTTAATCAAGCAGAATTTTTTATCAAAACTAGCTAGCTGTGAGCATGCAGTAGCAAAACCGTATCTAAAATGCAGATGGTCTTTTAGGCTCCCTATGTATTTTACTAATGCTTGAAAAAAAAAATTCTATGTGCAGTCTGAGTCATTTTGCAATGAACAAGCTGTTATTTATGTTTTAACATTTCCTGAAGAGACAGTTTCTATAGAACATCAGGAAGCAGCCATAAAATGAATATGGAAAAAAATGGGGACAGAAACAAGTAGATGTTTTTTGCAATGCAGAACCATTCCATAGCAAAAGGTAAGATCAGATGCAGTAGAAATCGCTGGCTTTTGTGAGTTGGCAGAAAATATAATTAAAATAAAGAAGTGACATCTTATGTGACAGAACCTGAGTAGGCAGCGCAGCATTTATCACCTCCTGTTCACTAGCTTTTCTTTTTTAAAATTAGTGAGATTTATCTTATATGACGCCTACTCATGGTCTTGTTGGCATGAACGAAAACAAAAAAAGAAATGTAGAGATGTAAAATAACACCAGGAGTTACTGCAGCCAACAAAAAGGGAAAAATTCATCCCTGATGATGGGAAATAGAACTGTAAAAGAATGGATACCGATCCCAAAGTGTTTTACTTCCTGGGGTTATTTTTGTTTGTTTGTTTTGTGCTCATAAATTCTACTTCTATCTAGGGAGAGCTAGAGATCGAGCTGTCTTCTACAAAATGAGAGTTGGACTGAGATCTTGATTTCAGCTGTGTAAATTTAAAATTATTCTGCCAGAGTCAATGAAGTCATTCTGGGTTTATACTTGTAAGCCTTTAATCAGAATATGTCAGTGAGAAGGAAGATGTGACACCTGAAAATCAAGGGTTGGTGCTGCTGTTTTTCTCTCAGGCTGAAAATTTTGACATCTTGCTTGCTTGGTTTTCTGTGCTGAGTTTTTTGATTCAGTCAGGCTATGGAGTGAGACCAGTAATATTCTCCATTAGGAGACATGGAATCTGGAAAGTTTCTGAAAACAAAACCAAACCAAATCCAACCAAGCCAAACCTAACTTAATACAGTTTAATTTTAGAAGACTCAAACAATCAATGATTTGGAATTCTGGATGTTGTGACTTTAGCAAAGAAATGAAGGAGTGCTGTCACAGAAATCTGCAGATAAGAGGAGCACAGCAGGGAAGAAGGTGAATAATTTTATGCATATATTTATTAAACCAGAGTCTGTAAAAGAGCTCAAGTAAATCTAAATGAAGTGGGTGGAAAGATTGGAAGCACAATCCTTAGAATAACTATATATACAAGGTTTTAAAACGTTTTAAAATCCTACTTTTAGGAAGGCGGCGAGGTGAGAGAAAAGGGTGATCAGTATTCAGATTTTAATTTTTTATGTTGCTTCTGATGAGTCACTTTCCAATACCCACACTTGAAGAATGTCTCTAACTGCGCCCCTCGGGTGCCTGGAAGCAGGCAATTACAAGCTGGTGTTGATACAGTGGTGCCTCCCTGATGAGTGGGATGGAGGCCAACATCCATTCCCCTCCCACTGTCCTTGAGATGCCAGTTAACACCAGAAGTCAAGGCAATCATTACTTGCAGTCCAGAGAGAGCAAAACCAGTTGTTGTCCCTTTCTCCCCTCCTTCCTGGAGCACCTACAGCACCTGCCCTGAAGTCAATTGGATACAAACACACCGAAACTGAATTTCTGTGAGCTTTGTAGGGCCCTTACACACAAAGTAATGCCTTGGGCCAGTATGTGGCTTGTCCTTTTTCAAGCTCTTTTAAATCCAGCAACAAATATCCGTGGTGTGAGTGTACCCAGTTTGTCTGCATACAGAGCCACGTACTGCACGTCGTGTTCTTTGGGTTTTCAGTAAGGATTTAGCACCACACAGGCCTAGAAGAAAGGTACATGAACTCAGCACTGCACCTTGTATAACACCTTGGTGCACATTTCACTGTGAAAAAGGAAAGGTGACAGGCTCAATGCTGAGGAGTTCACTGTGTGATTGCACTGAGTGCAATGGGAGTTTTGGATGAATGACTGTTCTGTTGTGCAATTCCACCGCCCTGTCCTTATTATCTTGCCTGTCCTTTTTACTTATTAAGTGAGCCATCCTCAGACCATCTGTGTTTTTGTAGTAGCACCTTGCAGCCTTGGAAGTAAACCTCATAAAAGCCTAGTAAAACCTCTGTGCTTGCTATCAAGGTATTTTAGGACATTAAACACCGAGCTGTGCAGATACCATGAGGTTCTGGAATGTGCAGGACATTTGTCACAAAGTTTAAGGTGGCTGAATGTCCAGGAGAACTGTTGTATAGCAGTGCACTCTTTTAAGGGTATCTCTAGCAATGATGTGACTGTTTTACATAAAGATCTGTGACAAACAGCACTGCTGCCTTCCTGCAAGTTACCAGGCTTAAAGTCATTCACATTCATTCGTGTTTTCATGATCAGGGTATTGGCAACAACAATGAATTTGACAAAAGAAAAGAAAAGAAAAGGGAAAGCATTTGCAACTGCAAGTTATAAACTGACATGTCTCATTTGAGCAGTGTCACTTACAACCAAATATTTAGACTCCATATCAGGATAATGAAAAAACATTTTCAGGAGTGTGATGGAGCTTCTGTCTAATTGACACTTGTACTTCCCTGCAGATGAGGAGGATCAAGTTTCACAAAAGTACGAGCAAGTCAACAGCCTGAGTCCCTGCGGGCTTGACACACTTTGTGTGGACAGTGCTTAAATCAGTTACATCTTTTACTCTTCTTGCTAAATTCTTTTGCTAATAAGGAGATAGGTGAATACATAGTTTGTCACCTAGCAACCCCAGATGAGTGCTCTGAACAGTTTTTGAATGAATAGTTGCCGATGGATTCTTGAAAGTAGCTATTTTGTTTTGTTTGGTTTGTGCAAGTGAAAGGTGTGGTCGGCCATATGTGCTTGTGTGAAAAGATAAGCAGGAAACTGAAGGAAGAGTGACACAGAAGAGGAAATAAAAATGGAATCATATGGTGTAATTGGCATGCATATATATAGAAATTCTGCTTCTATTCTTTTAAGGCAGCTCTGCATAAATTTGCATGACATACCTCAAGTTCTCTGCCTGTTCCATGGCATGCAACTCAAATTCTTTCCTACAGGAGAAATGGGAACATAGATACTTTGGTATGTTAAACAACACCCCCCTCATCTCACAAAGTAGAAAAATCAGTTCAGGGAGTCATTATTTTCTTACGGTAGGTAAGCTTGTAAGATTATAAGCGCATTCATGACCACTTCAGCTGACCATCAGCAATTCCCCTTCCAAAAAACTGTCTCCTGGTGACAAAACTAATTGAGTAGTTTTACAAGGCCCTGCTGCCATCTTACATCTCATGGGATGTTCCTATGAGAAAAGAAGCGTGGTGATACTATAACCCACTTCACTTTGTTTGGGACCTTGACAGCTTGGCAGATTGTATTAATAAATTACAGTGAGCTCTCGTTGTAAACTGGTCCTGTGCTGAGGGCATAATTTTGTATGATTCTGCTCAATAAGGAACAGAGAGGTGGATTTCTTTAGAAACCCAAAGCTTCTGATTTCCCCAAACTTAAAAGCCAAAAGTATTGCAGCTGCTATTTATTCTTGTAAGAGGAGACACTTCTTTCATTCATGCAGTAATTTAAAGCACATTATTTTTGTTCAGTGTAGGCACTTTAAGAATAAAGACGGCACTACAAATGCTTCTGAATACTTTAAAAGCTTTCTTGGGTTTTTTCTTTCTGTTTCCAGTGTTTTGTTTGAAAAATAAGAAATGTGTTGTTGTGATCAAGCCCATATTTTGAAGCCTAAACTAGAGGGAAAATGAAATTTTTACAGAAAGCGTGAGAGAAGTCAGGTGGGTTGGTTAACAGCAAGCTATCATTAATGTCTTTTGGCTCACTGTCTCTAGGGTTATTCATATCACAATGTAGGCTAGTTTTTATTTAGTTAATTTAATAATCGAATAAAGCAGTTGCCCGTTGTTTTCAGCTTATGCTCCTGTCCCAAAAGGCTGTTCCACACACTGCCCACGTTTTTATTGCAAGCTGAGTGGTTTTTTGCTGTTGGCCCTTAGTGGTGACGCTGCCTGTGTGTGTGAGCTGAGTGTGGCTGAGCACAGCGGCAGCAGCATCCATCTGACACACGAGGAGGGGCAAGAATGAGCCCAGGCAAGGCTCGCTCTGGTCCCACAGCCTGGTGGCAGCCTAAGAATGCTGGAGGTTTGGGAAAAGCCGTGAGATGAAATCCAGGGACCCCTTACGGCACAATTGCTTACCATCAGGGCCTTGATGAAAAATGTTACTCTCCAGCCTCATTTTCACAAGAGGGAAAAAAGATTTTGGCTGGCTTGGGGCAGCTAATGGGAAGTAAAATCTCAGCAAGGTTTAGGCAGTTTGCAAAAGGCTCTTAGCACAATTATCAAAATAAAAGTGTGTTGGAGGTTGGGG
>VZRL01003867.1:0-19097 GCA_013397895.1 Origma solitaria | reverse complement strand
GGGACTGGTTGGAATGGTTATATGTATTATTGTGTTTTTATACCTACACATATATATGTCTAATTTTACATAAACTTTTAAAAGATTACCTCGTTCATTTTTAAGGTGTCGCCGTTGCTGGTTTCATACTCCCGTGGTCTTCAGCTCAATTCAGGTCATAGTTTCCTATTTCCTTTCAATTTATATTATTATTGCTCTATTTCTGTTTCTTTTTTAACCCTGCAGGTGCCTGCAGACTGGGAGAGAGCATCTTTGCAGCCTGTTAGTCAAGCTAGTGCTGGCTTTAAGCAGAGTCCACTAAATGGAAGTGTTTTTCACCCTTCTGGAGGTTTCAGTACCGGCTCATTGGTTGCTGATGAAGAATCACAAGATTTTGATGACCTAATATTTGCTTTAAAGACCTGTGAGTGACTCTTGCCCTTGCCCCTCAAAGTTTGTTTTATTGCTATGGTGTTATTCACCCTAATGGTGCCACTATTTCATGAGATACAGATGATGAGGTCTCTTAATATAATCTGATTCCCAATGAAACTCTTAAATATGAGTCAACATGGAAATGTCTGATAAGACAACCGAAGAGGCAAAGGAGTGCTACCTGATGTGGCAGATGCTAACCAGAGCTCTCCCAGGTAAAGTACAAATAGACTTGCTTGATAGCAAGAGGTCACGTAAATGATCTTTGGAGATACCACCCAGCCTTGCAAGAGATAGCAGAAGGGTATTGGTGACCGTAGCAGGTTAAGTGATCTGGCACACATAATTTCAGAAGCTTGTTCCCTTCAGTAATATCAAGAAAAGTCAAACTGAATAGAAGACTGGGAATGCTAATAAAGGGCTATTTTTATTCAGTAAGTTCATTATGCTATATATACCAAACCAATTTACGTTCCAGAACACTCCACTAGGTATGGGGCCCTCAACATGTGGAGGACAAGGAGTGATTCCAGAGGAGGCCATGAAGAGGCTCAGAGAGCTGGAGTGCCTCTGCTGTGAGGAAAGGCTGAGAGAATTGGGGTTGTCAGCATGGAGAAGAGAAGGCTCTGGGGAGAGAGCTTTGGGAGAGCTTTGAGTCCCTTCTGATGCCTAAAGGGGCTACAAGAGAGGTGGAGAGAACCTTTTGACAAGGGCATAGTGTGACAGGGTAAGAAAGAATGGCATTGAACTGAAAGAGGGCAGGTTTAGATTAGATATTAGGAAGAAATTCTTCTCTGTGAGGGTGATGAGGCCCTAGAACAGGTTACCCAGAGAAGCTGTGGCTGGAAATTTCCCCCTGGAAATGTTCAAGGCCAGGATGAATGGGATCTGAGAAACCTGATCTAGTGGAAGGTGTCCCTGCCAATAGCAGGGGCGTGGAAATAGATGGTCTTTAAGGTCGTTTTCAACCCAAACCATTCTATGTTCTATGAAAATCTGTTTTATACTTTTTAATTTTCCTAGACATTTTGCAGACTAGTTCTACTTTGTTAGCGGTTAATTTTTTTTTCCCAAGACTTTCAAAACTAGTTGCAGAAGCTTACAGCCGCAAACCTTTCTTTAGATATGTAAAAAAACTTTTACTTTTAAACTTCTTGAACACTATGGAGAAAATCAGGTAATTCACAGATAGTTCACAAGACATGAAACTATCTACATCTAACACTCCTACATTAAGCAATGTTTACTGCTCCACTAAATCAGTTAGCATCAGTAAACTGTAGAAGACTGAGTCTTAAGTCATGAAGAACAATTTAGGCAACAGCTGTAGCTGAAATATAACGCAATCCAACACATATTCAGCACTTAATTACTTTTTCCTAATTCTTGAAGCTCCATCCCTAGTTAATTTATTTTCAGTCCTTTTAGAGGAAGTAGGTCTAAAGCCAACTTTTGATTTTCTTGCCTAAATTATATTATTGTATTCTTTTTTAATATTTTATCATAGTTTGTTTTTGTGAGCCTTTTATATTAATATGATTTGAAGCAGTGACCTCAGACCACTGTTGGAGAAAAATATTTTTATTTACATTACTGATTCAAGTAGTGCCTGACAATTTTACTCCAATGCTTATTCCTGTGCCCACCCCGTGTCCCCAGCAATGTTACAAGAGTAAAAAGCCCCATGATTTCTAAACCAAATCAGTTGTCCCATCTGGTTTCAGCCCCACACACATTAGAACAAGATGAACTGAAGAGATGGTGGGGAAGGTTAGAGTATCTTTGACAAGTAAAATAAATGTTTATCAGCTATTGTCTCAGACAGAGCCTCTGGCTCAACATGTACTTTAAAAAAAAAAAAAAAAGCAAGCTTTTCTGGAACTAAAAGTCTATTTTATTTTTTTCATCCTGACCTGTTCTCCAGTTCAGTTCAGTGCATGAACAAGGAAAGGAAGGAAGAGAACCACATGGAAGCAATAAAGAGATGAGGTGGTGGAAAGTGGTTTTTTTTTTCCTCTGGCAGTATGGACTTATGCTGCTAAACTACTCATTGAGCTGTGGTCTAACAGGAGTTTCATGATAATGGTTAAGCTAGCAAGCACTGAAATGAGCTCATCTCCTAGTTTCTCAGTAGCACATTTCTTCCTCTCTTGTGTAATTGCTTGTGCTCACATGAAACCACAACACAGATTAGATTTCTCCTTTTCTTCCTCTCACCTCTCACCTCTCTCTCTCCCACTCTACATCAGTTGGTTTGGCGCCCTTTGAGCACCAGTCCTGGCTCCAAGAAAGAATTGGTCATTGGAAATTGGAAGATGAAAACCTCTTTTCTAAGTCGGCTAAAGTGCATAGGCAGCTAAGATGCTTTTTTTGCAGGGCTGCTCTTGCCTGTCGTTTGCTGTGTGAGGTGCTCCTCAAACCGTTTTAGAACAGGCTTTACTTCAGTAGGCTGAGAATTCCTCATTCTGGAGGAGCAGGGAGAAGATGCTTTGCCCCACATTAGCTGGTTTTATCACTCCTAAACTGGAGAGTGTTGCTTTTGGAGGAAGATTAGAAATACCTGATCTGCTATTGTTTGAACCTTAACTTTGATAAAGTGAAACTGAATCCCCCATTATCTGTGTTTCCTAAAACTGTCAATCTATAACCAAACTTAGCTATAGCAGTGTTAAAATGTTAGCTTCCTCTCTGAGGGCTGACTGAGAATCAGCATGGATTAGCAGAGGAATATGTAAAAAGGTATTTTTGCCCCTTTGTGCTTCTTCCGTCCTTCTGCTCATGTGATTCTGAGCCGTCTGGAGGTGACTTTAACTTATGCTCACAGGGCATAATTTTGTAGCCACAAGGTTTAACCTGGCATCCAGGATCAATGGGAATGAAGGTATAACCACAGCAAAGCTAAAATTTCATTCCTGCCCTCTGCCTTTCAACTGGCCACTCTCAGATGTAGAAATGAAGACACGTTAAAAAAATTCAACCAAACCCCCACAGAGAAGCTTTGTTTTTTAACTTGTCAGTGTTTAGTAATTTGCAGTGTGCAGTGCGGCCCCGTTAACAGCTGCGCTGGCACACTCAGGCTTGTTACTAAAGTAATGTGTTGTAGAACTGTGCACTTAGCCCTTGGTTCCACAGTCATTAATGCTGGGCCTAATTACAGATTAACCTGAAATACAGACTGGGTCAGGTGGAGGCATGCAACTGCAGTTCTAGCAAGTCAGGTGGACAGCAATGTACTGTTTCTTAGCCACCTGCTATGCTAGCTTTGTGCAAGTATCACATGGTGATTGGATTTTTCTGTTTTGTGTGAGAAATCCCATGAGTTTCTTATATCATGCAGCCATTGTATTTGTACACCTTATCAATTAATTCCTGCTTTCCATCAAATATGCTCATGTCTGTACAGAAATACATAGTTAGGATTCACTCTGCTCACTACATCACCTCATTTCTATTATTTTGGAAATCTTTTGGAAAGCAGGCCAGATCCAAGGTGGTTTATGTGAAGGAAATAATAGACCTATAATGGTAGGAAAAATAATATAGGGACATGTCCCGCTCATTGGTAATGTGCTAAAGCCTTTTCTTTTTCAATGTTTATGAATTTGTGTTAATTTATTTATTTTATTGTATTTAATTTATCACTTTTATAATAATTCAAACAGCTTCTATTGAGAAAGTTATTTATTAATTAGTTTTTGTTGATTTCACTAATTAACTTTAAAAGTGTTGCAGTTTTGGACTAGATCTCAATTTCCCTCTGATTTCTTGTGCAAGGTTTATATTGATGGGCAATTTAATAAGGCCTTGCCTTCCAGATTGCAGCACAGTCATATGTTATTGTCAATGAGGATAAAGCCCAATATACCAGAATTCTCTGAGGACTTCTACTCTGGTTAGGAGTGGGGAGTTAAAAAAGGAGCCATGCAATCTGCCCCAAAGAAGCAAGCTGCCTATCAGCACTGCTCTAAAGCATGAATACCATACATGCACAAGAACTTTGCTGATTTCTGAGCTTCCATCTATATTCCTGTATCTTACAAATACTCCTGTCCTCTCCCTTTCTGTAACGCACAAAACCAAAATAATTATTTTGTTTGGATGATATGAAAGATCAAAACACGGCAAAGCCTATGAGGGAGGCCCAGACAGGTGACCCACTCCAGATGAGTAGAATACTCCTGCACTCATTAATAGTGCCAATTGTGATAAAAATATTACATTAATATTCCAATATTTCTCTATTACTATCCAAATATTTTGATAATGATCTGATATGGAAAATACCTGGAAAATATCTACTGAGTAAGTTAAAAACCCCACACAAATACAGCTATTTCAGTAACAATTATATATAAAATGGTTCATGGTTTTCAATCTAATACATCTAGGGTTCCAAAGTCAGCATTTTATGAACCTTGTGGATGCCAGTGTAGATGCCTGGTTTAAGAATCAAGCATCTCATGTGGCCATCCTGAACCAGAGGAAACATTTGAAATTTCAATTCTGAAAGGTACTCAGTGCAGCATCCTGGAGACTGTCTGTTACAGGGCAGATAGATTGTAGGTGGCAAAGTCCCTGCCTTATCAGCTTACATAATTTCTGTTTTGAAGAGGTTGCTTCACAGAAAANAAAAAAAAGAAAAAAAAAAGGTGGCTAGTTTGCATATTCATTCAGTTTGTCACACATATGTCACACCTGATGGCTGTTGAATGTGACTGAGTAATACCCAGGAGGCATTTTTAGTTCAACCTGAACTTTATTTCTAGAAGTCTAGATGTCTGTTGGTGTCATTTTTGTGAAGTCAAAAGCCGGAAAGAAGAATTAAATTTGGTTTGTGATGCTCATTCATATACATCCCACACATATAATAGAAATCATGATTAAGCAAGATATAAGTGCTTGAGAGATAAAAAGTTTGCCCACAGATACGAGTACACTAATTACAAAAGAAATTCTGTCTCCCTTAAAATGTTTTGGTGAAAGTCCGAGCTATCTGTCTCTGAGCAAGCAGATGATAGCAGCTGCTCTTCCAGAGCATGTAGGCATGCACTGGCGTAGCCCTTCACCGGCAGATGTCAGTGGAGGGACCCCTCTGGGTCTGAAGCCTGAGCTGTGACTTTTCAACTTCCAGCTAGTCCTTCCACATGAAAATAAGAGGAAGAAAGGCTTCCTTTTCCTGCCTATTTTTCTTAAAATAGTTCCTTCACAATTTGGGGAAAAGTAATGCTACATACCTACTACCCCACTCTAGCATTTCTAGATGAGTGCATGATTTTGGGGATCTGTTTGAGTTTGAATTCCACTCTAATCTGAGAACACAATGGACCAATAAACTCTGTGAAACACCGTCATCTAAACGGTCATACCCTTTCCAGTCTGTGGACTGCTTGGTAAGCTGGTATCCTGGTTAGATTTCAGTTTTTATTTCTAAAAAGGATTAGCTCTAACATAGTTTGTCTTTGCACGGTCGGCAGAACAAGGCCCTCATAGACCTAAAGTACCCTTCTTCAGTCTCTGGCTTACCAAGTTGGTGATAAGAACCTCTGTAACAAAAAAGATCTTCTCTGACTTTGCACAGAGCACACACAAAGCTTGCATGTATATGACATTTAAGAATATATGTAGTGTAAAACCATTAGACCAGCACCCAATCTTTTTATAGTGACCAGCAAAACATTCTTTAAGAAACCCCATGCTGAATAGTTGCCACTTTTCCAGTATATCCTTCCTATAAATATTTTTCTAACCCCAACACTTAGTGTAACCTTGAAATCTGAGTCTGGGGTGATCATATTTATGATTTCAAATGGTTTTAAATAATGGGGTTTTCCAGTTTTTTTTAATTTGTACCTTTTTCAAGACTAAATGTCTTGAATGAGTTTCAGTGTTAATGATGTTACATAAGAAGTATTATGTTCTTTTTATTTACTTCATGGTTTTTGCTTGTTTTTCCATCCCCACATGGTAAATACAACAGTCTGATTCATCTTCTCTATTACAGTCATGTTTTCTTTCTAAAACAATCAAATATCAAACAACCAAAATAACTTGTTTAAACAATTGCTGTTTTCCCCAGGACCTTCAAGCACCTTTTAGTTATTAGCATCTGTCTCAATAGAAATGTTAAACATGCATACAAATTTAAATCATGCATACAAAGTCAATACATTTATAAACAAGTACTTTAATGATTCAGATCCTAATCTTAACTTTGTTATTATATCTCTGTATGTTGATGGATTTTTACTCCTGTCATACTCTGACAGTAGTTGTTATTTTCTCAAGAGCTTGGATCATGCCGACCTAAGGACTCAGGAGTGTCACATGGACACGTGTTCCCTCCACAGCCCAAACACCAAGAGCAGGTGTAAGAAGGATCATGGTGCAGCATGCCCAATTTTCCCCTGGATCACAGGGCATGGACCCAAGTTAGGCCCCCCTACCAGGACTTCATCCAGACCTCTGCAATAAAACCTGGCTAATCCTGCAGGATCTTCTGCATGAGTTCTCTGGACCAAACTCCATGATTGAAGCCTGATTTCCATCAACAAAGCAGTATCTGAGTGCTACCCCCTTTGCAGTATTTGTTTTCTGCTTGAGGGGTGGTGGGAGGAAGGTTGGTAAGGGAAAACTCTGTAAAAATGGCAAAACAGAGAGCATAGAAAAAGATGAAGAAACTAGAAAAAATTAAATGACCCTTGTCTTTTCTTTTGTCAAACCAACCAAAAAAGTGGAATGTAGGCTAATGTAGAAATAAGAGATGCACTGTACACCTGATAGAAACTCTGGAAAACATTTTTCACTATGAAATGCAAATCACTGCTTCTCCCAGAAGGGTTGTTTCGAGTCAAATGTCATTCCTTTGTAACTGCCTTGAACTGCATGTAGTTACAGATCTGCTTCTGCCGAAAACAACTTCCCTCATCCTTTGTAAGTGACACTGCTGCAAAATAATGCCTGAAAGTAATATGTCTTGAAATTCTTATGCCTCATTATACTGATATGTGTTTCCAAACAAATTTAAAGCCTAGACACTCTAAGCGCTCAAAACCCGTGTATTGTGTAGAATTTGTTTTACAGCTAAAAGAGAGGAGCTGAAAAAAAGCACTGAAGTTTATAATTCAACTATTCTGTGAAGAAATGGTCTGGGAAAAAATAAATTTCATAAAAAGTAGAGCAGGATTATACATCTTCACACTAATCAATTCAAACCTCCACAAAAAAGCCCAAATCCTCATCAAAAAAATAGGGAAAACTAGCAGAAGTCCTATGACAAAAGGATGGAGAAGGTGGCCTCTTGAGGTCTCTTCTAGATATGTTTTGGAAGTTCCCTTGGACCAAAGTCTAGTATTGTCTTCCAGTAGAAGGAAAACATGAAGCACCAGTTTGTGACAAATGTGGGTTTAAAGAATATTTGGTCAGCATCTTTTCTCATGTTGAAATTACAGTCCTATTAAGACAGCTGGAATCATGATTTAACATGGAAATTGTATCATTAATAGTCAATCCTTTATGAGGAAGTCCTTGGAAACACCAGTCTCTAACAGCCAGACCATGAACCCAGTCCAAGACAGGCCTTGATTGATGCTTTTCTGATTTCAAAGCAACCTCTAAATAGATATTGTATCACTTACTGGGCCAAATAAAGTGACTGACAGTGGAATTATGAAAAAGTGTATCTGGATTGTACAAAGCTCTGTCAGATAATGTCATAATCCATGGATTAAGAATGGTAGACTAGTAAAAGGAAACTTGCCAAATGGTTGTGGGGTAGGGAAATATTTCAATAACCAGAATAAAGCAGAGTTGGATAGGATTGCACTTCTATGTTAAGATTTCATTCTCACCGATTCTTATTTTTGTTGTTTTTTCTTTATTTCAGGTGCAGGTCTCAATGTCAGTGATAACGAGTCTTGTCATGGCAGCCAGGATGGAGGCAGCATGGCTAGCTCCCAGATCGTAGAGCTGAGAAGAATACCCATAGCTGACACTCACCTCTAACTCCACAGCTTGCTTGTGTTTTTTTGTTGTTGTTGTTTTTTTAAATTCAAGCCTCAGTATTTTTATATTTGTACTTTCTTTTGCACTAAAACTCTCTATGAAACTGTAGTAGAATGTTGTTAACTTTACTGAAAGTTTAACAAGGAATGTTTGCTTGAGGTTTTATATTTCAGAACACAAACTGTAATTTTTTTACAGTGGGTGAGCATCAAGAGATACCATGGCTATTGGCCTAGATTTGTGTCTTGAAAGTAGATCATACTTTTCAAAAACTGTAGCTTTTTAAAATTTACCTATACATTAACACTGATTAATAAAGTAATAGAGTCTGTTTAATACAAACCAATCTGTTATTTCTCCTTATTGTTTATGAAGACGAAAGGTGATACAGACACCCTGTTGGATAGGAAAACTTTCTAGTGGCACAGTGTTGTTCTAATTTTTCTAAGAGGTACTATTCTCACTGTTTTTTGAGTACCAAATCTGTGAACAAATACAAATGAAGACACACACCTTGAGCCAAAGAGCTTGAAATTTAAATTGTGACATGTTAAATATGTGATGATCTGAAACACACAGAGGGAGAAGGAGATGAAGGACAATAGTGAAACCACTGGCAGCTGTGTGCTTTTAGCTTCTTTACCTTGCTGGTTTCATAATATTAATCTTTCTCACTGTTTTCACAGTCAAAAATAAGGGGGAATTCCAAAGAGCTGAATTTTCTGTTAATCTCCACGCGTACAATGTAGATATTCCTGTTTTGATTGAAGTGTTCAAGTATTACATTACAGAGTCAACTTAGTAATCTGGGACCATAAATGAGCAAGAAACATTCCTCCCTTGGAAGAAAAGAAGTAACAGAGGAAGTATTTAATAACTGAGGGGGAAGGTAGGCTGATCTTGTAGGAATCATTAACTCTGATTATGCACAGACAGTCTGGAAGACAAACACATTAAATCAGGAGACCATGGGAATTTTCCTCTGAACATTTCTCAGTGTTGTATAGATGTACTGTAGATGAGAATGCAGGTATTTTATACCTTCCTTAGTAACTTGCCTAAAGGCTTCACACTGGGTAAGGTCTTGGTAAGGTCCGGGTAAGGTGCTGTATCTAGTAAATTGTTGAGCTTAAAAAATCTCCAAACCAACAAAACAAGCAAATCCCACTTGTGTCACAGTTCCATAACAGCTGATAGGACTGCACAGCTTATAGTCATCACCTGTATCCAAGGCAGACATCAGCTTTAAAGTCTAATGCTTCAAAAGCCTTCACAGACACAGGAAATTATTTCTAGTCAGGAAAGCCCTTAAACAGGTGTTTTTTAAGTATACATTTGAATTGGGAAATGCGAGTACGTCTGTATATAATTAGTATATGATCTGCTGCATTGAGTCTTAAATTTCTGACTCATGGGAGTTTTGTTGATTGTACTGGTCAGAGGGAACAAAGCTAAGTCTTTCTGGGAAATGTCAAAAGTTAGTAGGGTTGAAGGTGAGAATGCAGGACAGTAAATGAGCCATTCTTCACTGTGGGCAATGCACAGGGCAGTCAGGAAGAGGTTGAGCAGAAGGGGCAGCGGTTAAAATTGGCTGTAGTCCATCAGAAGACATATATAAATGCATACAGATGTATATAGTAGGCATTATGAAAAAGTGAACCATCTAAGCAAATTTTATAATTCACTTTTTTGCCCATAATGCACCTGATAAAAAGAGGCTTTCTGAGCACTTGAGTGAACTGCAAGTAATATCAAAATAAGTCAATCTGGAGTTAAAATTATTTTTAGATATTTTGCAATACAGTCCTTTTTTTGTTTTCTACACAGGAAACCTGGCTCATTCTTCCTGAACAGACTTAGATGAAGTAAACATCATTAATGCTGATCCTTCTCATCTACCCACTAAAGCCTTAATGTGAAGTCTGGCCTTGCAGAACTATTGCAGCACTTGCTCCATTGTGAGCAAGTCAGGGCTGTAACAGATGTTTCATTACTTGCAGTACATGCTACTACATGCTGTGAGAAAGCTTATAAAAGAGGCTGTTTGTTTGATTTGACTCATCACCATAAATGTTAATACTTTATGTCACTTCAACTTGTTGCACAACTGGCCTGTTTAGGAATTTACTGTAAATGCATGAGCATTTTAAGAGCAGATCAGTAGGATGACATCTGCTGCCAGCATTTTCTGATTTTTGAATCTCTAGGTGGTACTCACATGGTTTAAGGTCATGAGATGAATTTTGTTACTGTTTTAAAACCAATCCTTTTTTAGCAGAAAATGTTCTATCTGTAGGAGATTCAGTGCTTTAATAAAATGAGTCTCTCTCAGCCCCTTTTTGCTGTTTCTTGCACAGGCAAAGATAGAGACAGGAGGAGAGCAGCTATGTGCTCTGACTCAGATGTGCCCAGCAGCCACACCTGGGCAGGGCCAGTATCTTTACACTTGGTGTAACTTAACCCAACCAGACTGAATGCCTCCTGTGGCTCCTTGATCTCAGCCACTATTTAAAATTTGATTGAGAGTGTGAACTTTTCTTTGTTTCTATGAGGTGAAATAATCTGCAGCTAGATATCTTTCAAGACAATCATTACCACACAGCCTGCATGCTGACTGACTCATACAAGTCTTTGCTTTTCTCCTCTGTGGGAAAAACACCAGAACACTTGCTGCCTTTTTTGTTTTTCCTGTCAAAGAAGATAATTTCTTCCCAAGAAGCCATTTTATGTAATTTGAAGGGGAGAAGGAGTTGTAGTTAATATTATGTTATACAATTGTTTTATAATTTATTATATTTATATATTATGTTGTTGTAATTTAATACTCTATAATAATACTTAATATATTATCATTTGATAGTTCACTATGAGAAGGAGATCCCTTTTCCAGACAAATTTAACTAAAAACTGCTTAAATATATCTGTAGATCAGATGGATGAATATACATGTTTCAGGAGTTTGTCACTGCTCACATGCCAATATAATTCACCTCTTTTGAAAGGTATCTTCATGTATTTTACATTCAAATGCATATGTGATGAAAAATGCTTGGTTCAACAGACAGAAATAATTTAGGTGATGTTCTAGAGAACTTTCACTTTCTTTGCTATATAGCAAAAATAAAATTCTGTGTCAGTGACTTGAACAGAACTATTCAGATTACTAATTTTTTTAGAACCCAGTTGAGAGCCCCAACATATTCATGCTCTGTGTCTATCATGCAAATGCTTAGCTCTCCAATATTCTACACCCAAAGTCATTATCCTGCTGAGGGCTCCACAGTGAGAGCGCTGGTCTGCAGAGGATTAGATTATATTGAGAGCTTTATAGCAATAAAGTGCCTCTGTGCTCAACATAAAATAATGTTAACTTGACTGATCATGTCAGGATCAGAAAATTGCTTAAGTTCAGGTGTATCCTGCCATTGGATGCATTTCACTATAGCTTGGTTTATACTCTGGACTGTGGGCTACCATTGCAGATTCTGTTTCACCAGCACTAGTGTAAACCACTAAGAAATCAGAATGTATTTCAAATTTGATGGCAATAGCATTTGGTCATTGTTACTCCTACTGATAGTGATATGTGTGAAAGTAGCACGCTCAAGTTTGGGCTTATATGTTCAATATATTATTATGTTAATTTTCACAGAAAAACATTAAAAAATAATTTCCACTTCTAATTTAATGACTCAAAATTATCTTCTCTGCAATAAATACGTTGGAATAATTACAATATAACACTCTGGTATGCAATAAATAAAAGGAAATAATTGCAATGTAATACTCAAGTATTATTGAACTACATACCTGGGACTAATAATATTCTGAAACTGAGAAGACAGTTTGTGTAAACAAGCCTAAAATGTAGACCAATAACCCTAAAAATTATTTTGCATGGTTGTTTTCAACCAAGTCAAAGTTTCATTCGTGATAGTGACCACGTTTTTACAAAATGACAAGATTTGGAGGAAAATATAAATTCCTAGGTCTCATAACAATGCTTGGGGTAAAAACAGAAGGATTTTTACTGAAGCTGTTTTCCCCCGACTCAGCAGGTAGGCTTTGAAGATGATGTGGTTGTGCCTGTGCCACAGCACCACTGATCTGGGCACAAAGGGATTTTATCCAGTGACACTCTAACTTCCAAAAGTTGTCTTCTTCAGTGTGCCTTTACTCTTCATAAACAAGTAGATGTCATCATGTACAGACAGACAGAAAATAATTATGGGGTACAAGAATATAGATATTGATATGGATGTAGATATCGATATAGATAGATACCGATATAGGTATAGTTATAAATGTAGATGTAGATATAGACATAGATGGATAGATATATAAATAGGAATAAATTCTGTTTCAGTCTGGGAGCTAAAACACTATGGTTATGAAACAGGTTGCCGTAGAAATTTCTTGGCTTCTGCTTTGCAACTCCTGCACAGAATTTAAGCATGTGATTTCCTAGTTTCCTTACTGGAAAGAGTCAGGCATGGGATATGCAGTTGTTAAAAGGGGAGCAAGGAAAGAGGGTGCCCAAAATCTCCCTTTGCTCTTAGCCTCACATAGCCTACAAGCCACATGGTGGATGTTCTGCACAACCTACCGCCTTTTTGTGCCTTGGGTCTGTCTGTTCCCCATGGTAGGGAAGCAGAGAAACCAAGACAAAGATTTACCATCTGGCAAGGACCGGATGGATGAATGGATTCCTGTTTGATGTGCACACAGGACCATAATTCCTTTTGGTTTGAGAGAACAGCATGTCCTGGAGATCAGGACAGGGCAAGAGGAAAAGAATGGCCAAACACTAACTTCGCTCCAAATCCCTGAACAATCCTGACAAAGGGAGATAGTGAGTTGTTTCTCCTTGAGTGTCTGCAGGAGAATGGCTCCCCTCCTCTGCTGTGGCACACAGGCAGCATCTGCACTTGCTACTTAGGTGGGACTTGGTCTCTGCTTTTTCAGACTAAAAATGAGCCCTGCTCAAGTCTGCTCTCTATGCCACAGATGCTGTCTGCTCCTTGTAGCAGAAATCTAAAAATATCCCACCAACTAACTTTCTTCTGCTAAAGAAGTGATCTTCCTCCCTGAGGTCCTGCTTGCCCAGCACCTCAGTCACCCACATTCCTTCCCAAAGAGATTCATTATTCATTTATTCCTTCCAGACCATTGTAAGGGCATATAGCCAATTGTGAATCTTCTGTTTTTCTGTCTTGTAAAAAGTAACTGGTTTTCTTCTATTTTTTATTCTGAATTACCATGTTTTGTAGTTTCTGTTGGCTAAGGTCCTGAGTAGTCATGTTCTACTTCAGCAAAATACACTTGAGAGCATCCTCATAGTCGAACATGTGCCTATTTTGGCTATTCCACTGGTAAAATACCCAGTTCACTGCTTGATGTGTCTCCACCCATGTGGATCCTGTGTCCAGATGTTGTCTGTTGTGTATTTAATAAATCCCATTTTAACTGGGACTTCCTGCAAGTTCTGGAACATGAATGCTCACTTGTGAAGCAGTAATGATTGCAACTGAGGAACATAAGCAAAGAGGATGAACCTCTGTGTGCTCCTTTGTCTTCCTTTTCTTTGTTTTTAATCACTCTGTCTCTTCCTACTGTTCCACAACATGATGCTTTGCCTTGTGATTCAGCAGTGTGTGACGACCCAGAGTACCAAGACAATGCTGTGATCCTTCTCCAAGGATCATTCTTCCATTTTGATAGCCAGACTTAATAAGAATGATTTTACTTTGCAGGGCTAAGGGGTCTTTTATAGTTAAGAGTATACACGCCCCTTAAATTCAGTCCTGGCAGAAGACCACTCTTGTATATTAGAAGACCTATAATCTTGGTCCTTAAAGGACTAAGGATTAGGATTAGCATGCCTCAAATCCTGGTTTTTAGTGCACTAAGGGTTAAGGTAAGTCTGACCTATGGCAGTGGTGTGGACCTGTATTATGTCATCAGCAGGGGAACAGCCTGCCTGCCTTAAAAATCACTCTCTGCTGCAGAATCCAGAGCACGAACAAGCCGGACAAGTGCCTTGCAGTTACTAACAAGCCTTTTAACTTGTAATAGAATGTCCCATTAAAAACATTGGGAGATTAATATTAAAGATAATCCTCAGAGCATAGAAAAGAATTCCACGTAGCCTCAGGAGATGGACAGCTAAATCCTCAGAGCCAGTGTACACAGTTACGCCATCCGATCCTGAGGACGCAGACCTTGCTTTTGAAAGCAGCATGCTCTAGAGGAGAAACTAAATGGAAAAACTTGCTTTTCTAACCCAGAAAAGGAGCCTTGAATGTTCATGAAAACCATCTTTTATTGCAAAGGACACAGAAGTTAAGGTTTTCTCCTCCTCATAAAACTGAGTCTAGCATGATTTTAAAATGTCATAGCTTTCTGAAACTGAATTAGCAGAGAAACAAAATGTATATTTTAATATATATTTATAATCTGAGAAATATTGTTAGAATTACTCTTTTTTTGCAGAAGTACTAGCTGACAAAAAGTAGTGTTTGTCATATCATATGAAGTAAGGTAACATCTAGATCATGACTCATTGTGCCTGTATTCTACAAGTATTCAGAATTCATTAGCTCTAATTTAACTACTTTTTATTTTAATCTGATCACTCATCTAGAAGGAAAATTCTTGTGTTGAAATGAATTAAAGCCCTTTTTTCCCTTTTTGTCATACATGAGTATTATATTTGTCTTTTGTCTTATGACTTTTATATTAGTGGTGGCAATGCATATTTTGGTCAAAATTAGGTTCATTATTTCTAGTTTTCCTAGAGAGGGAAATAAAAGCATGATTACTTCGTTGTACTGGGCAGAGGCAGCTTCTGTATCATGAGCAGCTCAGTATTTTATGAATTAAATAAAATAACAAACAAGCCTTTAAAGAAATAATGTTTCTTGGATTTGGGAGGAGAGGTTTGAAATTGTTTTATTGAAATATGTTTGCATATCTACCCTTCTAGAGAAAGAATAAAGAAAGCAGGAGAGAATGAGGGATATTTAATCCCATTAAGGGTGGAAAAGATGAAGAAGAGTGCTTTCCTCTTAAGATCCATTCTAGGCCAAAACTGGACAAATGGAAAACAAATTCATGACAGTGGGATTCATTGTCTTAGCTTGACTATTACCAACTGTAAGGTTATGCTTGCGGTGATTGTTTTCATTTGTTCTGGCAGGGTACAGTCAGCAGTGACTGCTCTACTTGCTTCTTAAGGTCTGATCCTGATCTAGCAGCTTCTCAGACAATAGTTCTAAACATCAGATTTCACTGATAGGAATTTACATGTTGTATTTACAGGCATGAAACTCTGGTCTTAACTCAGTTATGTTGTGAATATAAGTGTTGTTTTACAGGTGGAAAAACTGTATCTCCAGATTTCCCGTAGAAACCTGTAATACAGCCTTCCTCAATTCAGAGTGGAACTGGGGTCCATGTTATCCCAACAAATGTGATGGAATATGATTGTCAGCTTTTGAAAGACTGTATCCCATTGTGAGTGTCCATTTACATTGATAAGAGAGCTTGCTCAGCCATTTGCCCACCATCCTGGGCATTGGCACACACCTGCTTCCAAGCACAGAAACACAGATTAGCAGAATGGTTTGGGTTCAAAAGGACCCTGTTAGAGCAAATTTCAGTGCTCACCTGCTTCTCATTGAGCTGATGGAAGCTTTGGCTATGAAGAAGGTATGTGGGCTCTCTGATACGTGCTAGACAATCAATGTGTGGACAATTGTCCAGAGACACTATTTTTCTTAAGCTTTTGCATTATTCAGGCAAGATTTCCAGAGTATAGAAGTTGTCAATAAAAATTGTGAAAATTATCAATAGTAAAACCACATGTGTTTGTATTAAAATATATAATTAAAATAAGTAATGCAAATTACAGTTTTATTACTGGTAGTACCAAATTAGCAGTAAAAATGTGAAGGTTTTTTTATGCATCAAGGAGTTGAGAAGATACCCCAAACATACACATATTATTAATGTCTGCTTAAACATCTCTTGGTCTAGTGCCCTATCTTGACATCTTATCAGTATATTCGGTAATGCCTGACCTTGCTTAAAACCAAACATGCTTCTTAATGTTAAAAGAAGAGAAAAGGAAATATCATTGGGGGTTTTTTATGTGGTTGTATTTAATTTTGATTTTTTTGTATCTAACTACAATATTGCTGAAGTAAGCACTGAATGCTGCTGAGTGCCATCCTACACAAAAACGATGTCTTTGTCATCTAAAGATCAAGTTTATATTTATGCTTGGAGATAATATAATAATATTTGTTTAGACTTTGTGATTGAATGAGAAGAGAGAGGTTATTGATGCACCCACATTTCATGGAAAGGAAATGCTTTTTCTTATGGAAAGCAGACTGAATATTCAATCACTAATTTTCAAAACAAATAACTCAAAAGAACTTGGTTGGTGCCTTCCATATACATCTAATGAAATGTAGCCAGAATTAACTGTATATAAAGGCACTCCCTATGATGCCTGATTGCAGTTCCCATTCGGCTGCAGGCTTTTTGCTTTGAACAAGCATCCATGGGGCAGAGAAGGATCAACGGGCTACAGGAGTGTGGCGGTGATAGTGGGGAGCAAGACACATTGACACTCCCTCATGCTAAGCTGTTGCAGGACAGCATGACTCCGCCAGTATTTCAGCAGGGTGCTGCTCAGCTGTCCTGCTTTTCTCTGCTCCAACGCTTTTTCTTAAGAATTTCATTGACAGCATGTGCCTGCTGGACATTAAGATGACCAACTTGTTTTGACTGAGGAAACCCAATAAAAGCAACCAAATTGATGCTGAATTAGGTCATACTGGTCTTTCCAGGAATTTGGACTCTATTACCAATTCTTTGCAGTATCAGTAATGTTGGGGATAAATTTGTGTAAAGCATGCCATGCATGGTAGTTGATTTATGATTAGGTGGTTTTATCTATGTTCTTTTGAAATGTGTGAATCAAAATTATTTTAGCCTATTTTTTCCAGCTAAAATATTAATAATGCCACATGATGAATTTTTACATTGAAAGAAGCCAACCAACCTCTGCTACGTCCACACTGAAACAAAAGTATAGAAACATCCTACTTGCCTCAATTACATTTTCCAAGACATCCAACACTCTAGTAATTAGGATATTTCTTGTTTCCCAAGCTGTACCAGCAACAGCCAATTAAAACACAACTATTTAATCATGTTAAAGTTATAATAATAGTCATTGCCTAATAACATTTTGCAAGCCATTAAGAAAGCAAAGTCTTGTCAAGAAGGCTGTTACCCTTCCACATAAATCAATAAATCATAATTGTACTGTGTACCTTCACTTCTTTTATACCACACTGTTTAAAACAAAAAGCAAGAGGCCAGAGATGGGTTAAGTAATTTAAAACAATTTGTAAACTGTAACTCAAGAGGCTGACTAGGCCTATTAATTAGTAAATCATTAATAATCTTGAAAGCATTTAAATGCATTTGATTTCAGTAAAATAAACCAAGTGGAACAATCTAATAATATGAATGCTGCCTTCAGGACTGAAAAAGACAATGTTCAAGTGTTTCTGTCAATGTTTCAACATAAATTGATGAACACGTGTTAGAAAATAATAATCGATTTCAACCATTCCAGCAATGCTACAGGTGTAATAAATTAGGACTAACCAGAATTCCTATATTTTTATCATTAACAACTGGTGTTTTCATTAATGTTCCCAGACTCATCTTTCTGAAGCCACTGCAGACATGGGTTGAAGCTTTCTTCTGTTTCTTCTCAATTAGCTGGTTTCTAGCAATGCTTCTTCCCTGCTTTACTCTCATATTATTAATAGTCAGTGGTAGGAAATTACCAGCTCTGAATTCCCACAACTGAGGATATTCACACCAGGACAGGGGACATTCTATGGTCCTTGTCAGATTAGAAAAGATTTAGAAAGGGTTTGGATTTTTAAGGAATATTTATGTGATTGTCAAAACACTGGCTGAACTCTTTGGGTTTCCTCTGCCTCTCCTGAAATGGCTTATGTGCAATTTTTTTTTCTTTAGTGGTCCTAAAGTGTTCCCTGGGAGAGTTCAGGAGCTTGATATGTGTGTGTTACACCAAAAAAATAAAAACAATTTCCAAGTCATAGAATCATCGGTTCAAGGAAAAATTTAGGCGGTCAAAGACCTCGAAGATCAATGAATCCAACACTTAATCCAGCGCTGCCAAGTCCTCTACTACCAATTCCCCAAATGCCACATGTTTTAAATCCCTACAGGACCAGTGAGTCAGCCACTACCCAGGGCAGGCTGCTCCAGGGCTTGAAATTTTCAGGCAAGAAATTTTTCGTAATATTTGATCTAAAAAAAAGGTCATCTAGCAAAAGCTAAGGTGACTTCCTCTAGTCTTATTGCTTGTAACTTGGGAGCAGATACAAACAGTCGCCTGGTCACACCCTCTTTTCAGGTAATTGCAGAAAGAAAAAGAAACCAGAGGAAGGAAGGAAGGACGGAATGGCGCGGAAGGAAGGAACGCAGCGAAAGGAAGAAATGGTACAGAAGGAAGGAAGGACAGAAGGAAGGAAGGAAGGAAGAAATGGTGGGGAAGGAAGGAAGGAATGAGGTAGAAGGAAAGAAGGAACGGTACGGAAGGTAGGAAGGGAGGAAGGTAGGATGGA
>VZRL01003840.1:0-15266 GCA_013397895.1 Origma solitaria | reverse complement strand
GTGTTAAAACAAAGTTGTTGTAAACATTTGTTGTACTTATTTAATAGCTGTGGGTCACAGTTTGCTCTCAGAGTTCCTGCCTGTATGCTCACAGGTGCATTTTATAAAACCCTTGCTGGTGTGTGTGTTCCCGTGGGAATGTTCATCCTCGCTGGCTCTGGGCTAAGGTTACCATTCTGTTGTGGTTGGTAACGCTGGGCTGTGGTAGNATCTCAACTCATAAGTCCAGTGTTCTGTGTTAGTTTTTCCGCTCCTCTGCATGGCTGCAGCAGGAGAGAGCATAGAAAGCAAACGTTGTAGGTGCCTGGCATTTAGCCAGGGTCAAACCCACGACACTATCTCAAGTCTTTGTGCCCCAGGTTGAGCGCGAATAAGGACTGTTGTAGTTTAACCCCAGCCAAGAAACTCAGTCCCGCTGCTCCCTCCAGTGGGACGGGGNATGCTCTGCACCTACCCAAACCCCCAGGAGCAGTCCAAGTGGACAGGCAGTTTAACCCCTGCCCGCAGCTCAGTCCCACAAAGCCACTTGCTGTTCCCAGTGGGAGAGAATCAAAAAGAAAAGGTAAAACCCCTGAGTTGAACACAAGAACAGTTTAATAATTGAAACAAAACTAAATATATTGATATTACTGCAGCTATTAATAGTAATGAAAAGGAGAGAGAAAGGAATAAAACCCAAGAGAAACCAGCGGTTCCCAATAGTCACTCACCACCCACTGACCAATACCCCGCCCCTTCCCCAGCAGCGATCGGAGGCTCCTGGCCAAACCCCTCCCAGTTTCGATTCTTGGAGGAGGTTTTGTGGTCCGGAATATCCCTCTGGCCAGTTTGGGTCAGCTCTCCTGGCTATGCTCCCCTCGCTGGCAGAGCATGGGACACTGAAAAGTCCTTGGACTTTTGGAGTGAGCATGACTGGCCTCAACTCAAACATCAGTGGCTACCAACACTGTTCTCATGCTAAATCGCGAACACAGAGCTGGATGCACTTCTGGGAAGAAAATTAACTCTATCCCAGCCAAAACCAGGGCACTGGAGCATACTAGGAAGAGATGGGGGCCCTGAGAAAGTGTGTTTGCTGTCCTTGGAGGTGGTCCTGGGAGGAGATGGGGTCCTTGACCCCTGCCAACGAGAGGGACATCCTGTGGGATCCAAGGCGGACGTGGAGGGATCCTGGTTACACAGCCTCCCCCACAACCCCTCTCCCTCTCTCTGCTTTACAGGGAGACCTTCTGCCAGCAGGCACCCACCTTCCTTGACTACCTGCACAGCATCCTGCAGAAGTACCCAGATGGGGGGCAGATCCTCAAGGTGAGACCCCCAGGGAGCCCACCTGTCTGGGATCTCCTGCCCAGCTGGGCAGAGTGACCATAGGCAATGGGGCTGGTCCCTGTCCAGCACCAGCCCCAGGACCTTGGTGCCCACCTGGGAGAGAGGGTCAGTGCTCTTCTGGGGGCCTGGGGTGGCCCAAGTGACCAGGCATTGATCCCTAATTCCAGGAGCTGGTGCAGAACGCAGACGATGCTGGCGCTAACGAAGTCGTGTTTGTGTCCGATGAGCGGGAATTCGACATCACTGGAGGGGGACTGGTGGGCACCCAGGGTGAGAGGCACTGTGGGCACTGGGAGAGACCACACAAAGCCTTGGGGTGGCACTGGCTGGTGCTGGGAGGGACTGGGGGAACTGGAGCTGGTGAGGGGTTCTGGGGTGTGCTGGGGGCTCTGACGGTGTTGGGAGGACCCGGTGGTACTAAAGGGGGGTTTTGTGGGACTGGAGCTTGTAGGAACTCTGAGTGTGAATGATAATTCCCCTTCCATGTCCCAATTCTCCCCTAACCCATGGACGGTGCTGACCACCAGGCCCAGCTCTCCTGGCCTACAATGATGCCGTGATGTCACCCCGGGACTGGGCAGGGATTCAGAGCCCAGGGAAGTCACACAAGCGGGAGGATCCCCACACCGTGGGGCGCTTCGGCTTGGGCTTCACCTCTGTCTACCACCTCACCGGTGAGTGGTACTGGGAGCTTCAGCTGGGACTGAACTGGGGACGCAGGTTTTACTGGAGGCACTGAACTACAAGTGCTGGGGAGAACTGGGGGGCACTGGGGGTGTGCAGAATGGAGGGCTGTGTCCAAAGTGAGGAAACGTGAAGCACCAGGAGGCTGGGGGGAGGCTGGCTGGCAGTGGAGGGCAGGGCTAGGGGGACAAACTGAGGGAGGACTGGTGAATTGGGATTAAGCCTTGGATCACGGGAGGCACTGTGGGGATGAACTTGAGACTATTGGGTGGGTGTTTGGGGCACTGATGGGTTGGGATGATCTGGGAAGGCAGTGGTGTCCATGTCATCTCTGTGGCCTCACGGTTCCCATGTCTCCAGACCTGCCAGGTGTGCTGAGCCCCCCATACTTGGGGGTGCTGGACCCCAAATCCCAGGTGCTGCCAGGTGGTGGCAAGCGCTGGGACATCTCTGAAGCCCAGGACCTTCCTGGCCTTTTCGAACCCTTCTGGGCCGGGCTGGAAGCTGTGGGACAGCACCGTGCCTCTGCCCAGGGCACCCTCTTCCGCTTCCCCCTTCGCCGGCAACCCTCGGAAATCGCTGCAGGGGTCTCTGATCCTGAGCGCATCCGCAGCCTCATCCAGACCTTCCTCACTGAGGCTCCTCTTGCCCTCCTCTTCCTCCGCCATGTCCGCCGTGTGGCACTGCACCGTGTGGCCCCTGATGGAGTCCAGACACTCATGGGAACACTTGTGGCATCCGCTCAGCCCGTCCCAGTGCCATTGGGGGATGAGAGGCTGAGTCTGGCATCATGTCTGGTGGCCCTGTGTGGGAATGGGGTGGGTGCTGGGAGCAAGTGGCTGGTGGTCACAGGCAGGGCTACCGAGGGCCCCGCTGTGGCTCTGGGCAGAGGGCTGGGGTGCTGCCCTGAGCTGAGCCTGGCACACCCTCTCTGTGGGCCCTGCCAAGGGCGGCTCTGCTGCTTCCTGCCCCTGCCAGCCACCGACGAGACGGCCACAGGGCTGCCCGTCCATGCCAGCGCTCCCTTTGCCCTCTCCGATGATCGCCGCCACCTGCGCTGGCCCCAGGAGGGCGAGAAGGGTGAGGAAGATGCCCGCTGGAATGCTCTGCTGCTTCTCGACCTCCTGCCCCGGGTCTACAGCCACCTGGCTGCTGTGGCTGTGGCTCTGCCTGGAGCAGACACCCACAGCCTGTGGCCAGACCCCGAGCGCATGCCAAGCTCCGGCCGGATCCGCAGCCTGGTGAGCCGTGTGTGCCAGGAGCTGGCGGCTGCCCCCGTCCTGGTGCCGGCCGCAGAGGGGGCGGCGGGGCGGCTGAGGGTGGCCGAGGTTGTGC
Organism: Origma solitaria; assembly: GCA_013397895.1. Taxonomy (NCBI): domain Eukaryota; kingdom Metazoa; phylum Chordata; class Aves; order Passeriformes; family Acanthizidae; genus Origma; species Origma solitaria. The sequence goes on along the minus strand of VZRL01003840.1, from coordinate 11,918 downwards.
TGCTGCCGGAGGCCGTGGCGGACGTGGCCACACGGAGGGCGGTCCAGGCCTTGCTGGTGGCAGCCGGGGAGCCGGTGGCCGCGGTCCCAGCCCACGTGTGGAGGGCACTGACTTTGGGGATGCCGAAGGGCCTGCGGGAGGCCACGGCGGGACACGTGCGGGAGGTGCTGCGGCGCCACAGGGCCACAGAGCTCCCAGCTGCCGACCGCCTCTCCCTGCTGCGCTACGTGGCCGGGGATGGGTGCCACGCTGAGCTGCAGGGCCTCCCCCTCCTGCCTTGTGCCGACGGGACCTTCGTGGCCTTTGGATCTGCGACAGCCGTTGTCTACGTGGACACATCTGACTGCCCCAGGTGAGCCTGTGGTCCCTGGCAGCCCCATTCCCTGCGGAGTGGGCAGGACAGATGGTTGCCCACAGTCACAGCTCCTGCTCTTGAGCTGGAAAGGGGGGCCATGGCCAAACCTGGACATTTGGGCTCCTCACTGCCCTCCTCCTCACACCTGGTGTCACCAAGTGAGAGCTGAGGCAGGTGCCCTGGAAGCCACCCCCATTACCCCTCTATTCCCCCAGCACCTCTGTTTGTCCCCACAGGGAGCTCCTGCCTGGTTTGGCTGGGTCCTTCCTGCCCTCAGACCTGGAGCCGGGCTTGGACAGCCTCTTGCGAGGCATTGCCAAGGAGGGTAAGAGACGAGGGGTTCTTGGACCACCTTTATGTCCCCGGGTCACCCCCCAAACCCCAACACCCCCAGGCACCACTGTACACCCTGGGGGCTCCTCTGCAGCCCCAGCATCTCCCTGTACCTCCCTGTCTCTCTGGGGACTCCATGTCCTTGCTCTTCTTCCCACATTCCCCTGTCTGTTCTATGCTCCCTTGGATCCTGGGTCTCCCTGTTTTCCTCATCTGAAGACCTCTCTGCTCCCCAATACTGGTCCCCCTAACTCCTTTTTCCTGTCCACATCTCTTCCCTATATCCCCACTCCTCTGGGGTTTCTGGGTTCTCTGTGCTCCTATTCAGGGTATCCACTGTCCCTCCAGAGCCCAGGTCCTCCCATGCCCTGTATGGTGGGGCCACCCCTCCCCTGCAGATCTCAGGCTCTTTCTCCCCCATCCTGGTCCCGTCCCAGGTCCCAGGTGTTTCTAGTCCAACCTCTGCCTTTTGCACACAGGTCTCTTCCCCAACCTGGTTCTGCTGGACCCAGCCATGACTGTACAGACCCTGCGCTTGGCTCTGCCCCCCACCTGGACATCCCAGTCTTCAACCCCAGTGACCTGGTGCCCAGCCCAAGGGCCTCCCCAGCCCCCAGCCTCCTGGTTCCCAGCCCTGTGGCAATTCCTGGCCCACCACGTGGAAGACCTGGGCCCTCTGGAGGGGCTCCCTCTCATATCCCTGTCCCCACTGGATTCCCCCAGCATCCGTCTGGCTCCACTGATACCCAAATCCAGTCTTATCTTCCAGGCATGGGAGGACCAGGTCCTGCCAGCTGCTGTGGCCTCTGTGCTGGAGGTCTTGGGTTGTCCTGTGGTGCCACCGGGCACATGGCACCGCTCCCTGTCCTGCTACGTCCTGCCTCCATCCCCCCTCAATGCCCTGCGGGCCCTGGGCAGGCAGGGGGCTGCAGCACTGGCCTCCCGCATGGCCTCGCTGCCTGATGCGGATGTGGTTGCCCTCCGGCTCTACCTGGCAGATGTCCCATCCCTGAAAAAGCAGGACATGGCCACGCTGGCTGCTCTGCCCCTCTTTCTGCCACTACCCTGCTTGGCCACCCCACAGCCCATGGAGCTGGTGCCGGCTGGTGCCACCCCAGCGCTGGAGCCAGGGCTGGAGCTGCCCCGAGATGTGGTGCTGCCAGAGGCCGTGTTGCGGTGCCGGGATGAAGCTGATCGGCAGCTCCTCGGGAGGCTCCAGAGGCCCCTCATCAGTGCAGCCCACGTGATGCTGAAGGCCGTCAAAGCCGTGGCCCAAGGCACCTATGCAGGGCGGGTGGCTGAGACGCAGGCTCTGCTGCTGTGGGTGCTGCAGCACGGAGATGTTGTCTTCGCCCAGAGCCCCCCACTCCGGCAGGCCTGCAGCCAGCTGGCCTTCCTGGAAACCCCCGATGGCCCCGCGTGCCCGCGAGACCTCTATGACCCCTGCGACAGCACCTTGCAGGCACTGCTGGGACCCGAGCGCTTTCCTCCTGCCGCTTTCTGCAGTCCGTCTGTCCTCCGTGCCTTGAGGGCCGTGGGCTTGCGGCACGGTGAGGGGTGCCTGCTGCCCTCAGACATCCTGGCTGCTGCAGCAAAAGTCAGTCAGAGTGGCACAGCAGCTCTGGACAAGGCTGAGGCACTGATCACGGTCTGCAACCACCCCAAGGCACTGGATGGCTTCAGTGCTGCAGAGCTGGGGCGGCTCCAGGCCCTGCCATGGGTGCCTCGCTCCAAGTGCACAGGAGAGCCTGGGCAGCCCTTCCTGCCCCCCAAGGAGCTGCGATCCACCCAGTACCAGTCCCTGGTGGGGCTTGCCATGCCCCTGACAGACACCTTTGTGCCAGAGGCAGAGAAGAAGCTGGGGCTGAGCCAGACCCCACCACCAGAGAGAGTGTGGGAGCAGCTGAGAAAGCTGGCGGGGCGTGGGGACATGGATGAAGTGGGTTCTGCTCTCCAGCCCATCTACTGGCACATGCAGGAAAACCTCAAGGTCTTTGGGACTGCCCCGGATGGTGCTGTGGTGTGGACTGGGTCTGGGCTTGTCCTGCCGTGTGATGCTGTGCTGGGCTATCCTGAGAAGCTGGAGCTGGGGATGCTGGTGCCCCGGGTGCCCCCTGACTTCCTGCCCTACAGCTGCCTCTTCAGGGCTTGGGGGGTGGCGGAGGGGGTGAGTGAGGAGAGGGTGGTGTCAGCCCTGCGCTGCCTGGGGCAGGACATAGACGGGCGCAGCTCCAGAGCGGGCACTGCCACAGAGTTGCAGGTGGTTGTGGCTGTCCTGGAGTGGCTGAAGAGTCGGGGCCACCAGGGTGAGGGCACAGTCCCCGTTCCTGTGAGGATCCCGCAGGGCTCAGGCTTTGCCCTCCGTCCAGCTGCCTCTGCCGTGTACCTGGACATGGAGCTGGAGGAAGAGGAGGATGTTCAGGAGGTGGTGCACGAGGCAGTGCCTTGCAGCACAGCCGTGTTCCTGGGCACGGAGCTGCTCAGTACGCGGGTGCTGGGCCCAGAGCCGTTCACAGCCTGCGGCCCCTCGGAGCCCATCACCCTCCGCCTCCGCAACATCCTCCGGGAGTATGGCGAGGAGGGTGACCTCTTCACAGAGATGGTCCAGAATGCAGAGGATGCTGGAGCTACCGAGTGCCGCTTCCTCGTGGACCTGCGGTGCCACAGAAAGGCCACCTCTGGGCTGCTCGACCCAGGCATGGCTGCCTGCCATGGCCCAGCCCTCTGGGCCTACAACAATGCCCTGTTCACAGAGGATGACCTCCAGAACATCACCCGGATCGGAGCTGCTACAAAGGAGGGCAAGGCAGGCCGGATCGGGCGCTTTGGGCTGGGCTTCAGCTCTGTCTACCATGTCACAGATGTGCCGGCAGTGCTGAGTGGGGAGACACTGCTCATCTTTGATCCCAATGGCACCCATCTGGGCAAGCACATCCCCAGGGCCGGCTGCCCTGGCATCCGCCTGGACTTCTCCAGCCGACCACGCATCCTGCGTGTCTTTGCTGAGCAGTTCCAGCCCTACCACGGTGTCTTTGGCTGCTGCCTGCCTGAACCAGGACGCTTTCCAGGGAGCCTTTTCCGCCTGCCTTTTCGCACTCAAGAGGAAGCGGTGACATCGCAGATTTGCACTGAGGCTTTTGGTACAGAGCGCATCCAGTCCCTTGTCACTGCCTTCCTTGGCTCTAACCACCTCCTGCTGCTCTTCCTGAAGAAGGTGAAGGAGCTGTCCCTGGAGCTGCTGCCAGACACGGCCACCTCTGCAGAGGATGCCACGCCTCTGGCCACGCTGCAGCGAAAGGAGATCCGAGACTTGGGGGCCCCCGACGATGCCCCAAGCTGGGCAGCCATCGAGCAGCTCTCAGCCTGTGAGGAGGAATCCAAGACCATGTGGCACTACCTGGTTTTGGTGTGTCAGGGTGATGGGGAGTTGCTGGAACTATTTCACCGGAACACACAGGCAGGGCTCCATCTTCCGCCTCCCATGGCTGGTGTGGCCCTTCCCCTTGCCCTTACTGAAGATGGCAAGTGGGTGCCACGTCTGGATGCTGAGAAGGGGCAAGTTTTCTGCCACCTTCCAATGCCAGTCGTCTCAGGGCTGCCAATCCATGTGCATGGGGCCTTCAGCGTCCTCTCAAACCGCAAGGGGCTGTGGCACACGGCGGAGCGGGGCAAGTGGAACCGCGTGCTGCTCCACAATGCCGTGCCTATGGCCTGGATCCGGGCACTGGACCATCTCCGTGCCATGCACGAGGCAGGCGAGTTGAAGAACTATGAGTATCATCTCTTCTGGCCAGACATTAGCACTGCCTGCTACCCCTTTACAGAGGCTGTGACTGGTTTCTACCAGGCTGTAGCAGCCAGGAGTGGCCCCAGGCTCTTTTCCGATGGCCGCTCCTGGTGCTCGCTGCAGGATGCCTGCTTCCTGCACCAGGCTGTGGAGAGACACCCCGAGCTGGGTGCTGTGGCCCAGAGAGTCTTTGCCATCACCGTGCCCCATCCCCTGTTGGCTGTGACCTTGCCTGGGAAGGTGCGGGAGGGCCTCGGGAAGGCACTGGATGCTGGAACCTATGACTGGCCCCGCTTTTTCTGTGAGCTTGTGCTTCCCAACTTGATAAAACTCCCTGTTGTTGACCGGAACCTGCTGCTTCTCCACGCACTGGATATGTCCCATGAGGATGTGGATGGTGTGTTGCAGACAGTGCCCTGTATTCCTACCACCCCTCATGGCCACCTGCAGCTCATCAATCGCCTGGTGCATCCCAGAGGCCACGCTGCCGCTTTATATGACCCTAAGGATGGGCGCTTCCCCACTGGGAATGCCTTCCTTTCCCCAGAGAGACTAAGCCGACTGGAGAGCCTGGGCATGGTGAAGAACTCCATGGCCCTGCGAGAGCTGCTGGAGCGGGCAAAGACCGTGCAGCTTGTCTGGGCTGAGAATCGTGCCCGGGGCTGCCAGAGGGCTGCCTGCATCCTTGAGCTGCTTCAGGATGCAGTGAAGGAGAGAGTGAACAGCACCCTGCAGGCTGATTTCCAGACTGTGCCCTTCCTCCCTGCTACGCTGCCCACTGGTGACCATGTGCTGCTGCCAGCTGCCCAGCTCCACCATCACCTCCATGCCCCACTAGTGGGACTCGTCCGCCCTATTTTGGCTCCTAAACTGCTGGGGGAAAACTTCCGCCTTCCCAAGGAGGTTGCATCCTTCTTGGGGCTGGACCAGCAGATACCAGCAGATCTAGTCCTTATGCAGCTGCAGGCACTGAGCCGTAGCTCCAACACTCTCCCTTCGGAGAACCTGCAGGACAGCACCAATTGCTGCTACAAGCACCTGAACATGCTGCTCCGGGAGCATCGCTCTAGCTGGGATGAGGTGGCTTCTGCAGTGGCCAAAGGGAAGCCCTTCGTCTTGGTGGGCTCTCGGTTTGTGCCAGTCATGGCTGTGGCTGAGACGCTGTCATTTGACGCTGTTCCATACCTTCATCAGCTCCAAGAGCAGTATAAGCCCTACAGAGAACTCTGGGAGTGTGTGGGGCTGCGCCACATGTTCACCTGGGATGATTATGCCCGAGTGCTCTGCACCCTGGCAGAGACACATGCAGGAAAGCCGCTGCCTGCCGCGGAGCTGGCTCTGGCCCTGCGGCTGGTGTCTTGTGGCTTGATGGAAGATGGCAACCAGCCAGACGCCTGCCAGACCCAGCGACTCTTTCTGCCTGACGAGGAGGGCATTTTGCGCCCACGGGACGAGCTCCACTTCAATGATGCACCATGGATGCCATTGGACAGAGATGTCCTGCTGTGCCATAAAAAGCTGTCCCGAGATGCAGCCCTGTGCTGTGGGGTGGCCACTACACGCCACCGAGCGCTAGAGAGGAGTGAACTCATCACTGATCGCCTGAGCCGCTGGGCACAGCCATTTGGTGCCCATGAAGATTTGCCGACACGGCTGAAGAACATCTTGAAGGAGTACCCAGCATCCGCTCCTGATACGGTGAAGGAGGTGCTCCAGAATGCGGATGATGCTGGTGCGGGGCTTGTGCACTTCGTGTGGGACCGCCGGCAGCACCCAGCGAAGGCCACTTTCAGTGAGAATTGGAACCTCCTGCAGGGCCCTGCGCTCTGCATCTACAGCGACAGCCCCTTCCAGCAGCAGGACATTGAAGGCATTCAGCGTCTGGGGGTGGGTGGCAAGCAAGGCCGGCAGGATGTCACAGGCAAATATGGCCTTGGCTTCAACACTGTCTTCCACTTTACTGATTGCCCAGCCTTCCTGACCGGAGACAGTACCCTGTGTGTCTTTGATCCCCATCTCTACTACGTGCCCACAGCCACAACCGAGAAACCTGGTGGGATGTTTGCTGTCAACCCTGAATTCAAGAAGAGTTTTCCAGACATTTATGACACCTTCCTACCATCCTTCTTCAACCTGAACCAAGGTGTCCTTTTCCGGCTGCCGCTCCGCACTGCAGCTGAGGCTCTCAAGTCCAGGGTGTCTGACATGGTCGTGCGAGACCAAGACCTCAAGGACATGGAGGAAACGCTGGCTGAGGTAGGTGAGGACTTGGTGCTCTTCCTCCGGCATGTCCACACCGTGGTCTTCTCTGAGATTCCCCCAGATGGGAAAGAGTTGGTGGAGAAGCTGCGGGTGACCACAGAGCTCACAGGTGGGGATGCAGAGCTGAGACGGGATTTTCAAGCAAGATTAAGCCAAGCCATGGATAGGAGCAGCCCCACCCGTGTCTCCTATACCATGGAAGTCAAAAACAGCAGGGCCAAGACCAGAAGTGTGTGGAGGGTGATCTCCCAAATTGGGGTGCAGGGTAGGGCTGAGGAGTGTCCAGGGCTTGAGTGGTTGCCCTATGGAGCTGTGGCTGCGCGCCTGGAGCCTCTGAACAGAGTCAGGGGCAGAGCCTTCTGCACCCTCCCACTGCCCTTGAGCACCGAGCTGCCTGTGCACATCAACGCCAACTTCTCTGTGGATGTGGCCAGGCACAGTCTCCACTGGGACAAAGGCTGCACAGAGGCAGCCTGGAATGACTTCTTGCTCCGGCGCTTGGTGGTTCCACTATACTGTGACTTTCTCACCAGGCAGTGGAAAGCCCTGGGGCCAGGACAGCTCCAGTATGAGTCCCTGGAACTCTGCCAGCAGCACCTGAACTCCCACTTCCTCCAGTTTTTCCCTGTTATGAAAAGGGTGCTACCTATCTTTCAGGACATGGTGAGAGAGGTCTACAAGCACCTCAGTCATGCATGCCTTCCCCTGGTGCCTGTGTACCACGAGAAGTCACCTGGCAGCAAAGTGACAATAACCTGGGCATCTCCAGGTGGAGGGGATGTGCTAACAGAGCCATACTTCCTCAAGGAGATGCCAGACTCGAAAGTCCAGGAGGTGCTGCAGCACCTGAACATGAAACTGGTTCCAGCATTCACCCGTCTGTGGCAGATCCATGAGGAGTTTGTTGAAGCCCAGGTGAACACTGTTGCTTTAGGGCCAGCCTCTCTTCGGTGCTTTCTCAAGGCCCTGGCTCTGCCCGTGCCCTGCAAGCTGTCTGAGACCCCCCTGAGGACACCAGAGAACTGCTCCACCCTGCTGAAGTACTTAGCAGAATGGAGCAGGCACTCCCAAGCTACTCCCAAGGATAAGGACAAGGCAGAACTGGAAGGCCTGCCCTTGCTGGCCACAGAAGATGGTTTTCTGAATGCTTTCAGCATCCACCACCCTGTCTTCAAGAGCGCCGTTGCCCACCTCTTCCCCCACCACAGCCACCGTTTTGCCAAGAACTGTATTCCTGCGTGGGTCCCACCTTGCTTTGTGAAGGAGCTTGAACTCCCAGAGGCCACAGCACTCATCCAGGAGGCATTGAGTCAGCTGGAGTGGACCACAGAGTGGGAAAAGTGGCTCAAGGATCTGTGGACCTTCTTTCACAATGTGATCAGCAACAGAACCTCAAAGGTGAACATGGAGTCATTTATGGCTCATCTCCAGAATATGGCAGTGTTGCCTGTTCAGGGGAGTAAAACAGACTCTAAACACCTACTGCCACTATCCTCCCTCTCCAGGGTTCTTTCTGAGTGTCACTCAGAAGTGGAAAAGGTGCTGCACAAACTGGGCATCCCTGTGCTCCAGAATTCCCTGCTGCCCTTTATTTTTGTCCATGATTTCCTGAAGCCAAGGACACTGCAGGTCACAGAGCCCAAGGCTGTAGTAGCCCACCTGGCAGACACCAGAGCTGATCTCTGCTGGGGGGATTTAAGGGAGCAGCATGTGATAACCCTGCTGGGCTTTGTCCAGCAGGGAGAGCTGGATTCACGTGCACTGGAGCAGCTTCAGCACCTGCCTCTCTTCCGGAAGCTTAGGGGGGGCTATGTAGCTGTGGCTCCCTACCGCAAGGTGCTGTTGCTCTACAGACAGTACCCGGGAGTGCCCCCGGGTGCCCAAGCCCTGTACGACCTGGACAAAGACATGGTGCTGCTCGCACCAGACCCGATCCACGAACGGCTGGCCAAGGATTTGAAGTGGGAGTCCACAGATGACCAAAAGCTCTTCATGAATGTGGTGCTACCCCGGCTGTCCCAGCTTACACGCCAAAACCTCGTGGAAGCTGTACGCTTGTTCCTTTTCCTCCAACCCACCTGTGACACTCAGAGCATAAAGGCTGTTGTGGCAGCTTTTCAGAAGGTGGCCTTTATACCAGATGCCCACGGAACACTGCGCCTGGCCTCCTACTTCTACTGTGACATGGCCTCCTTCCACACCCTGCGGCTCCAAAACCGCTTTGTGCCTGAATCTTTCTTTAAGGAGCTAGATTTGGACTGGAAAGCTGTGAAGTTCCTCCTTGAGGCAGGTGTCCGCACCAGCCTCTCGGTAAGAGATTTTGTGGCACTGGCCCAGGAGATAGAGTGTGAAGCCACTCAGGCTACCTGCCACACTGACGAACTGCTGCAGCGACAGCAGGAGATGCTCAAGCAGCTTGCAATCCTGGTGGAAAATCCTGAGTCACAGGGTTTCCTAACGAAAATTGCCTCAATCCACTTCTTGCCTCCCCTGGACATCCCCCCAAACTTGGTGAAGCTCCACCCTCCTCTTGCAGCCTGCACTAAGGCCGTGGCTCTGAAAGGCAGTGTCTCCTATTGCGAAAATGTGGCTGAGCTCCTGTGGACATCAGCCACCATCCTGCCAAAATCCCTCGAACTCGAGGAGAAGTTCCTGAAGGCCATGGGAGTCCTTGTAGAGATACCCACTGCCCTGGTGGTGGCCAACCTGGAGCATGTGTGCAGGGCAGCCTGCCTGACACCACTGCAGGTGAGCACACGGGCCAGCGTGCTCTGCAACATGTACAGCTTCCTGCAGACCCATCTGGAGGAGGTGGATGCAGAGCACCTCGCTGAGCTGCCCGTGGTGCTCGCCAAGTCAGAGGACATGGCCAGGCCACGGCAGGTGGTGACATCACTCCTGAATGAAGCTGACTTTTACCCCTATCTCCTCACACCTCACCCCCACGTGGCTGTCTTTGGAGATCTTCTGAAACACCTTGGTGTGGTCCTGAGTCCCACACTGACTCACTACAGCAATGTCTTGGCCCAAATCTACCAGGAGAGCCATGGCAGTGGGACCCTTACCAGTAGCCAGAAGAAGACAGTCCTGCTGGCCACACGGCATTTCTTCCAGCTGCTGTGGGAGGAAACAGAGCCCCCTGATTGCTCCGCTGTGGCTGAGCTGTACCTGCTGAGCACTGCTGGCTGCCTGGAGCCATCCCACAGGCTGTGCTTCAATGACTGTGTGCCCTCAGAGACCGCTCAGGCCCTGGAGAAGACCTTTGTGTTCATGGCTGAGCTGCCGGTGCCCGGCTGTAATGCCAGGTGGCTGCTGCAAAGGCTGCCACCGCACCTGCGGCCACAGGTGCTCTCAGAGGTGACAGAGCAGCAGCTGGAGGAGGGTGTGCTGCAGCTGTGTCACTATGGCTCTCAGTGCCCTGTGCAGAAGCATCTGCAGACCCTGCTGGTATCCCCATGGTTTAGCCTGGGGCTGGAGTCCCTGCTGCAGTGGCAGAGCCACAAGGCTGTGACGGGAATGGTGGGGGATGGTGGCTTTGCAGCGGAGCAGCTGAAAGTGCAGTGCTGCAAGGACATCTGCACTGTGCTGGTCCACGGCGGGGTAAAGGTGGAGGGCAGCTCCCAGTCACGGGTCATCCATGTGTGCCCATCTGGTGGTGCCCAGCGGCTCCTCTACATCCGGCATGCAGAGATGGAGCTGAATCCGCAGCAACTGAGAATCGTGGAGACGCTGGCGCAGGAGATCAATGACATCCTGGGTGGGCAGCTAGAGGCACCTGCCTTGGCCGTGCTGCGTGAAATGCTGGTCTGCCAGGAGCCACAGGATGTGGCCATGATTCTGAAGGAGAACAACGTGGCACTGGTGGGTGCTGTGCCAGAGTCGGAGAAGAGGCTGCAGGAGGAGGCTGTGGCAGAGGGGGGACCAAGGAAGGATCCCAGCCTGGCAACCTCGAGGCCTCTGCATGGTGTCAGGCAGCCAAAGGCGCGGCTGCAGCTCTGCGTCTGGCACAAACCTGCGAGCGCTGCCCAGCGCCACGGACAGGGAGGTCTCAGCTCCTGGCTGAGCAGTGAGGAGCTCATGGCCCTCACTCTGTCTGTCCCTGAGGCCCTGCGGTGGCTGCGTCAGGCCATGAGTGACCTGCAGGCAGCCCACAATGACATCCGGCGCTGCTGCCCCAACTGGGTTCTCTTCAAAGTGCACCAGGCCCTGGAGAAGGCGCTGGTGGCGGCCATACTTTGCCGTGGTGAAGCCTTTGAGGGCCCAGGGGGGCTGATGGGTCTGGCCCGATGGCTGGAGGAGAAGGAGCCGGAGCTGAGGGGCCTGGTACAGGATGTGCAGAGGTTGTGTGGCTGCGGCGTGGACGGCAAGGCCACACAGTACCCGAATTGCCACCCCTTCCCCGTGACCCCCTGCGAGGCCTTCCCCAGCGTGGATGAGGAGGACGTCCTGAAGCAGGCACAAAAAGTGCTGGGGACACTGAAGGACCACGTGGGCAGAAAGTGAGGATGTCCCTACAGAGGGCCATGGGCAGCTGGGCCAAGGCACACCAGGAGCCCATCAGAGACCCACCATGGACCTGTTGTGGACTCACTGTGGACTTGCCACAAACCTGCCACAGGCAATTCCAGACTGTCCAGTCCTGGTAGGGGAGTTTTGGAGGCAGATGAGGGCCCAGGCTGCTGGACATTACAGGGTAGCCTGTGCCATTGTCATGTCATGAGTGTGGGGGAAATAAAGTGTAATAATAAATGCTGCAGTGCTGGTAGACTCTTCACTGACAGTGGAGTCAGGGGGCATGGTGAAGTAGTAAGGCCTGAGCAACAGACCCTGACTGAGACCTGAACAACAGGCCTAGAGTCAAAGATGACCTCTAAATGAACCTTCCAATCAAACATTATATTTGTATCTGCTCATTAGCGAAATATGAATGATTATTAGTGATATGGTCTATGTATCTGCTCAGTGATGATGTATTATTAGTGTTATGCTTCTATCTGCTCATTAATGAATTATGACCATTAATGTTATGATCTATGTATCTGCTCATTAGCGAAATACCTGTTTACCTTTCCATATTTAGAAGCTGGATAAAGCCATGATACGCAATATCTGGCCTTGTTTGGAGGTACATGCTCAAAGGCAACTCCCTTGGTTCCTGCTTGAGCCCTGGCGAGGCTTTGG